>ML681988.1:1807792-1840128 GCA_007922195.1 Podocnemis expansa | reverse complement strand
TTGTTAAAGCTACCTCAAAAAAAGCTTTTTTTTTAAAAAAAAAAAATAATGAGGTTTAGTGATCCTGAAAAAGTGCTCTGGTATTTCGAGGAACCAGAGCACTTTTTCAAAAAAGCTAAACCTGCCAGCTTTTTCAAAATAAAAAGCCTTTTTCGAGGTAGCTTTTTTTTTTTTTTTTTTTTTTTTGAAAAATCTATCCCTGGACACGGCAAAGGCTTTTTACCGAAAAAGCCTGCCTATCTTTTCCATTGCCTTGCTTTTTTTTGAAAAAGTTTGGTGTAGACTAAAAAGGCCACGGTATTTTGGGACATTGTCCCGAACTAGCATTTTTGAAAAGTTTTTTTTGAGAGAATTATTTCAAAATACTTATCCTGAAAAAAGTGTTTTTTCAAAAATGCTGAGTAATATAGACATACCCAAAGAGTGGATTAAGCCTGTTGGAGGTGTCACATTCATTACATCTACATATGGGGAGTTGCCAGATTGGTCCTACTATATGATTGTTTCATCCCAAGACTGTTTTTGAACAATAAGAATATTTTTTATCTGTTTTTGTGTTTAAATATTTCCTGCCATTCACAAGGAGACCTCATTTTTAACCCTTGGCTGTTTATAGTCTCGAGCATCAGGAACTGGTGCAAAATCAACAGATGAAATTGTTAATGAAGTGGCAGGTGACATTTTGAGCAAACTGCTGTCAAACTTCAGCATTGAGGCTGCAATGAGGAGATATCCAACCACCTACACACAGAGTATGAACACAGTACTTGTCCAAGAGATGGGGCGATTTAACAAGTTACTGAATACAATAAGAGATTCCTGTGTTAACATCCAGAAAGCAATCAAGGTGAGCTGCAACAAACCTTAAAAAAGCAAACTATTAGGTGATCAACTCTGAATTGATGAGCCATCACCTCCAGTTACATTTAATGACACTGCGTGTTGCAAGAGTGAGCGATGTGGCTGATACACTATGGAAAAAAACGAGTTGTGTGGCATTTTAAGACTAACAGATTTATTTTTCTCATGAGCTTTCGTGGGAGAAAAACCCCACTTCGTCAGATCCTTCGAAGATGGGTGAATGTACAGAATGGAATGAAAATAAATGTAAGGGGGTGTAAAACATAGGATCAGGTCATACAATAACAGCAAATCAGAGCAGTTGTTAGGTTCAAACTATGGGAAGCCTGAAGTCAAATTACCTTTTGTAATGGGAAAAGAACCCATAGTCTCGATTAAGTCCTGCTTTCACAGAGTTTAGCTTGCATATTAGTTTGAGTTCAGCTGTTTCTCTTTGGAGTCTTGATGTCCCAGTCACATCTCTGACAGTTGTTAACAAATCATTTATTGAGTGATTAGAAAGATGGAAGTGCTCAGCAACTGGTTTCTTTGTTTTGTGATTTCTGATATCAGCTCTATGTTCATTTATTCTTTTGCGCAGCGATTGTCCTGTTTGTCCAATGTATAGGGTGTTGGGGCATTTCTGGCACATGATGGTATAGACCACATTAGTAGATGAGCAGGTAAATGAGCCTTTGATAGAGTAGCAGGTTTGATTAGGACCTATGATGGTCTCTATTGTGCAGATATGTGGGCAGACTTGGCAGCGTGGTTTGTTGCAGGGGTGTTTGCCTGCTTTAACGTTTCTGTTATTAGGTCTGTAGTTGCTGGTGAGTATCTGTTTAAGATTGGGCGGCTGTCTGTAGGCAAGGAGAGGTCTGTCTCCCAATGCTTGAGAGTGAGGGATCATCTTTTAGAATAGGCTGTAGGTCCTTAATGATCTGTTGCAGAGGTCTGACTTGAGGGTTGTATGTGGTGACTAGTGGTGTTCTGTTGTTTTCTTTCTTGGGCCTCTTCTGTAGTAGACTTCAGGGAATCCATCTAGCTTTGTCAGTTTTTCTTACATCCACAAGTGGGTACTGTAGTTTCAAGAATGCTTGATAGAGCTCCTCAAGTTGTCTGTCTCTGTCTGAGGGATCAGAGCAGATGCGGTTGTATCTTAGGGCTTGGCTGTAGACAGTGGATCGTGTGGTGTGTTTAGGATGGAAGCTTGAGGGATGTAGGTAACTATAGCGATCAGCAGGTTTTCGGTATAGGGTGGTGGTCATGTGTCTAACCCTGATTTGTACTGTAGTGTCGAGAAAGTGGATCTCCTGTGTGGAGTGTTCCAGGATCAATTTGAAGGTGGAGTGGAAATTGTTGAAATCTCTGTGAAAATTTTCAAGAGCATCTTCTCCTTGCCTCCAGACAGCCGCCCAATCTTAAACAGATATTCGCTAGCAACTACATGAGTCTTAATGTGGCAATTAAAATTAAAGCTATGCTTGGGTAGAACAACAGTTGTACTTATTGCTGAAGAACTCTGAGGCACCTCATATAAGCTACTTTGTGCGCTGACCTCAAATGAGAGCTTATAGGGGCCCAGCCCTGCATAGATAGCCTTGGTCTGTTGCAGCAATAATAGTCAAATATGCCAATGCCTTTCTTACAGCCTTAGTTTAGCTAGAGGCCAAATCAAGGAGACAGGATACATGAATGCAAATAATGAAAGACATAAAAGCAATGGAGTGGGGACTTGTCATCACATGTACCAGGATGACATTTAAATAATTGAAAGACATGTAGACTTAATAAAAAGGAAATACTAGTCACAGAATCATAGTTGTAACAAAGCTTAAGGAGCATTCAGAAAAGAAGGAACCCTTTATACAGCTAATGAAAACATCCAGAACACTAGTCCTGAGGATTGACCAAAACCAGTAGTGCTGGAAAGGATATAAACCCTCACATTTCATGTCTCTCATGGTGACTAGGAAGAATTCCTATGAGCTAGTCATTCCATAAGGGCTCCTTAAAACTTTTTCTAATACTGACCCCTGCTCTGATGGTGATGCCTATTGTTGTATATGCTCTCATTTCTGGTATAACTAAAACTTGTCTCAAACAACAGGCTTTTTTTATTGTTATGGGTTTGAGAAGGTAAGGCAGGGGAATGGGCTCTTGATGTGACCTTCCCCCCCCCCCCAATCTGCTTTAGGGACTGGTTGTGATGTCCTCTGAACTAGAAGAAGTAGTAAGCAGCATCTTGAAAGGCAGAATCCCAGGAATGTGGATGACTAAGTCCTACCCAAGCCTCAAACCACTTGGCAGCTATGTGAATGACTTTCTTGCCAGATTGAAGTTCTTACAGGTGAGCACACACTGATTAGGCAAATGTGCTGTGATTGCTATGTAATTTTTCTCTTGGTGTCAGGTAACAACACCAGGAGAATCAAAACCCATGATAGGTACTTTGCACAATCAATGTACAGAGTTTAGTTCACCCATGCATGTGGCTGTATATAGCAGTCTGCTTATCAGTGCATATAATAAACTATTAAATTTTATCTATCATGCACCGCATTAATATAGCTGCTATGTATTAAAATTGCTGCATGACAGATGCACCATATTGGTGCTAACAGTGGATTCTCTGAAGGCCTCTTAACTGCCAGCTGTTACTGGCATACAACTCAGTGGAATTAAATAAATAAAGGTATTACATTCATTAGTGCATGAGGAAATAATGTTGACTAGGCTTTCTGATGAATTGCTGACATTAGGAAATCATTGTAATACTCACTTTTCTGTACCCAGCAGGCCAAATACTGTACTTAGCGTAAACTGCTTGAGAATTGAATGGCTGAGAGGAGTAGGTACAAACTTTGGAGACTTTCACCTCTAGATTGCTAGTTCAGATAAAGTTTGCTTTGTTACAGACTAAATTGTTACCATGTCATTATGGTTATGTGAAATGAGCTGATCTCAATCAGTTCTAAACAGAAGCTCGCATTAAAAGCCACTTCAGGAACAGGAATGTCCTTTTTTAGGAGCCCATGGGATTTTGGACAATCTTGGCAGATAAAACAGTGACGTTGGTAGTGGTCTAAAATCCCACCAGCTTCTGAAAACAAATCTGTGTGATATGCCTTTTGATACTATACTAAATTATTTTTTTGCTTCCTAATGATTTCAAGGTAAATGTTTTTCTCTCTCACGTTTCTGCTGTAGCTGTGGTATGAAAATGGAACTCCACCAGTCTTCTGGCTTTCAGGATTTTTCTTCACTCAAGCCTTCTTAACTGGTGCCCAGCAGAACTATGCTAGAAAATACACCATTCCAATTGACCTACTAGGCTTTGACTACGAAGTGCTGGATGACAAGGAGTATAAAAGTGCTCCTGAAGATGGTAAACAATGTCTATTAGCTATCTACACTAGTGTGCATGTAGTGAGTCTTATTTAGGGCTTGCAGGTAGATAAGTTCTTGGTATTAACAGGCATTAAGCACTTAATTTAATGCATAGAATCATCAGAAATATAGGCCAAAGATTCACTAATGTCACTAAAGGAGACCTGCACATGAAAGGTGTAAGTGACAACATTCAACAAAATAGCTTTTGAATAAGTCTAGTAGAGTAATACAGATACAAGTTCCAAAGGGGGGCACTATGTCAAGGGCCCTTCCAGTTTCTGTGATTCTGTGAAATACAATACGTGTGTACTTACACAGATTAATATTAGGGAGCTTCAGGAGCAAAATTGTCAATGCGAGAAGGTTCTATTAAGTTGTATAAAAATGCTATTATATACAGACTACACCTGCTCCAATTGCTAACCCTTCCTCATTGGCTTCTAATCCCCATCTTAGAGAGAGCTCCCTCAGTGGAAGAGATGAAACTAGGCATAGCTTTCACTACCTTTTTAAACAGCTCAAACAAGGATTTTAGCAGGTGATTTTGTGAATACAATCTACATAATACCCAAATCATTGTATTCTGATAACACAAGTGTAGCACCCTGCTTTAATTGTGGAAGTCCACCCAGACCTAGGCAGGCTACCTCTATCTCAGTAATGTACTGTGTAAGATTAAGGCAGGACAATGATGGGTTTTTTTTCTTCCAGACTTTTAGGAAATCAAACCCTAATGATAATTTCTTAGAGCAAGATGTTGCAAAGTTTTGAAACAGAAGATTGTTGTTTTCACTAGAAGAATTCACATTTGTAAATTTACATTTGTAAATTTGTATATTTTCCTAACCCCAATCAATAAGTGGCATTTGAGGCTCTAAAACTAAGTATGCTAATTAGAAACAGTTTCTGTGCTTGTCTGAAAATAGTTCAGTGACAAATTATTCAGATACTCATTTTTTAAAAAGTTAAGCTCCATGTTTACCTTACATTTGTTGAAAATATATGGTATATATAGATGTCTTAAGATTATGATGATAGGTGTACAATGTCTTGTACTATGAGTAGTTATTAACTGCCAGTCAACATTCAGAGTTGGACACAGTCAAGTTAATAGGAAATGAATGTTTGGCAATCCTCAGTTAGTACAGTCTTTTAAGGTTCCAGTTTTGCATGTTCACAAACAACTATTGCATTCCAGCCATTTCCCCTAACTGTCCCTCCTCTCTCTTTGTAATCAGGAATTACAAGGAAGGATACATAAAAGTCAGCTCCCTTCTTACTAGGGACGCCAATTCAGTAAAGATCCCCATCAGAGGACATGGGCAGTCTTCATTCCTTTGAGGGAAACCCGGCCACAAAACTGGCACATGGATATTTGTATCATTTAGTTGCGATCTGAACAGTGCAAAATAAAATACCTGACCTCATTTTAGACGGCTCATTGATACCTTTGGTTTCTGTGCCAAAACAGATTTTTTTTTTTTTTAATAATTTTCTGCTTAATTCAGGGGTTTACATTCGAGGATTGTTCTTGGATGGAGCTCGCTGGGACAGAAAAACTAAGAAGTTAGCAGAATCTTACCCGAAAATCCTTTACGATACACTACCTGTGGTCAGTATTTGTCATAGAATTAGGTTTAAAGTGAATAGTAATAACTAATGTCTGTCTATTGGCAGAAATTCAACTTGCCATCTTAATATTTTTAAAGGCTTACAAAAAAAGATGCAATTTTTTCTAAGTAAAACAGTTTTGCCATCAGACCTCCCTTAGTCACTTTCGCCATATTGCTGTGTGGCAACCCATGTAAAAGTAGCAACTTGCATAATTTTCTACCTAAACTGAAAAGCTTTTGAATAGTATATCATGGTATCAGAGAAGCACTGCGCATCCACAGTTCATACTGCCATTAACAAAGGAATTTTTGCTGGGAGGGGAAGAAGGACTCAGCACTTTCCAGAATTATGCATAAATTATGGTGAACTACAATGAGCTTAGAAAGTATTTAGTGAGTTGTGAGCAAATTTAAAGTCTTACCACCTTTAAACAGAAAGGTGAAGGATTTATTCTGTACTCTACTGTAGATGTGGTTAAAGCCTTGCAAGAGGTCCGACATACCACAACGACCAAGTTACATTGCTCCAGTGTACAAGACCAGTGAGAGACGAGGAACCCTTTCTACTACGGGACATTCTACCAACTTTGTGATTGCAATGATTCTTCCTTCAGATAAACCAGAACAACATTGGATTGGACGTGGTGTGGCATTATTATGCCAGCTTAATTCATGAGATTAACATGGCCATGTAGATCCTTAGTTTTGAGATAAAGCACTTGTGTAAGATTCATTTTAATTTTTAAATGCTAGCAGCTAGAGATATCAAAATATTTACACAAACCTGTCACGTAGCTGCCTTCTGTCAGGTTTTTTTTTAAATACTAACATAAAAGAACTTCTTAAAAACCAAGCACTAGGTTTGTTCCTTGAATAATTTTATTTTCTGAAGCTCTTTGTAAGGACCACACATACATAAAATGAACATCACTGCTGACAGTGAGCAAAAGCGCAGTTGCTCATTCTTGGCTTTATAAAAAAAATTCAAATGATTTAATTATAACAAAAAACAGATATATAGCTCAACAAATATCCTGCAATACCATAATTACATTTTTTTAAAACTATAAACCTAGCTACGGCCAAATCTCTCACCTTGTTTTTTTTCCCTTTCATATTTATAATAAAGCCTTAGTTTTAATCGCTAAGGGATTGGCAGGGAGCATGGTATTTTGCTGAAAAGCCAAACTTTAATTGCTCTGGTAATCTGCTTGACCCTTAGCGAACTTTTTAGTAAAGAGCCTTGAGTTGTAATGCTTTACCTCGTTACTTGGTCTAGTGGCAGATTGGTAGGCAGAAACTGAAAAATGCAGTGAAGGAGCCTGGGGGAGGAATAGCTGTGCAGCTTTTGTGTTTTAGCCTTTTGATAAGTAGCGTGGGGAATCAGATCATCTGTTTGGGCCTGCGTGGGAAGTCCAAGCTCAGTGTTACCCAGAATTTGCTTTTCTTTAGCTACCTGCCCTCCTGTCTGTCCCAGGTAGTTGATTTAAAGCACTGGTAGGTCACACTCATGTAGTCTGGACTGTGATCGTAGTTGCTCCCTGACCCACGGGTCTTCATTTGCATGAGTCTGGTGTCATGGGAATCTAGTCAGCACATTATCCATTGCTGTATATCCAAGGCTCTTCATGCATCACGCCAGGCCCTAGGCACTGATTTTGTAGCCCAGCGTTTTGGGAGAAGGGTCCACATGGCACAGGCATCCAAGAAGCATAGTGGATGCACATTGGTGAGTTGGCTGCTGGGGCACAGGGGCTGCAGCAGCTCACACAGAGGCAGCAGTGGTTGTTGCTGTGCCCAGTGAAGAAAAGCGGAAGGAGCGGCAGCAGTTCAATGCGTGAGTACACTTGCCCAGCACGACGGCTGTAGCAGTCTACTGAGAGTGACCAGCACAGCCCATCACAGGGACATGTACTGCGCCCGGCAGTTTCCAGGGCTGCAGTGAGGGAGCAGGATGGTGTCATGGCTAGTTCAAGGAAGGAAGCACTGGCAGCGGGGGTGGTGCATGCTGTCAGCCTGGGCAGGGCCTCGGGAAATCACAGCCTTGCGAAACAAGAGCCCCTTGCTGGGGCAGGGACCTCTCAGGATGGAGAAAGAAACCTATAGGTCTCCTGCAGGAGCCTCTGGGGTGGGAGGTCCATGGCTGTTTTCTTGTCTTGCTCATGACCTTGTCTTTGCTTTGTCGCAGTAAGAGAACCAGCAGAAAAGTGCCAGGGGCCAGCGAGGCCCACCTTGCTGAATGTTAGCCATGAGAAAGTAAGTTACCGTCGGGGGGGGGGAGAAAAAAACCCCCAGGCCTACGTATGTTCTTTCTTGTAGCTGACCGTGATGGCTCTCAATCATGCGCTCAGATGTTCTTCGTTGGTAAATATGTCTCACACTCACACAAACACATGCTGGGTCGCCTCTCATTCCTGCCCAGACTTTTTTGGGGTTCTCTTGCCCCCACGCTCTTACACTGTTTGGGTCTCCCCCCTCCCGGTTTCTCCCCCCCCCTTTTCTGGGTTCTCTGCTCCGCTCCCTTTGGTTACCCGTCTCCTCCCCACCCTTATTTGTTACTTAGCTTCTTGCTCCCCCTCCTCTGCTTTTCTTGGGTTCTCTTCCCCTCCCCCATTTCCTGAGCTCTGTTTCCCCTCCCCTACTTAGGTTTTTTTTTTTTTTTTTTTCCCATTCTTCCCACCGCCTTTGTTTCTTTTCTTGGATTCTTCATTTACATATTACAGGAGTTCTCAAACTGTGGATTCTGGGCCCCTGGGGCAGAGGGGTCATCAGCAACTATAGGGGGAGGTGTGGTTTTGAGTTTTGTAATCTGCTTTGATTAAAGCAGATGTATCAAATTTATGGTCTACAGGCCAGTACCAGTCTGCTGGGGTGCTGATTGGGCTCACAAAGGTGCTGCCTGGAGGCACGCTGCAGCTGCAAACCAGAGCTGCTAGCAAAGCACACAAAGTGCAGGTATGCACCCACTCTCTGACTCACTCACATGATCCTAATCGCAGCACAGGGGCATAAACAAGGAAATCCAGCCAATCCCAGCTCTGCTGTGATCTGCCAATCAGCATCTCGGTCACAGCAGGCTGGGCCATGCTTCTGAGAAAATCGCTGCACCACCCCCACCCCACCTGATCACTGTCATGTCAGTCAGCATGTTAACCTGATTGATAGCACAATGCTTAAACCACAAACAAGAAAAGGTGGCCAGGGCCCCATCAGAAACAAGCCAATCAAAGGCAAGGAGGAACTGAGCCCTACCAAAGACCAACATGCTGAACTACAAGGGGAGGGGGCAGGAGCCCAGCCTGCCTGTGACTGAGACTGGACTGTGACTGCAGAGGGTAGGGGGTCTGGGCTCTGCCCAGCAATGGACGGGGGCTCAGGCAGCTGCCCAGCTGGGGAATGGCAGGGGTAGGGGGTCTAAATGCTGCCCAGCAGGAGAAAAAGTTTGGGAGCCACTGTGTGGACAGGGAGGGGAAAGGGGGGGCCATGCTGCTCTGAATCTGACAAGGGAAATGACCCTAATCTCAATGAAATCATGTTTTATTCATGGCAGGGAGGGTCACACACATTCATTTAGGGAGTCACCATATTGCAAAGCTTGAGAACCCCTACAATGTTTCTTGCTCCCCACTTTCTTTTGCTGAGTTCTCCCCCCCTCCCTGCTTTTTGCTCCCTTGTTTGTTGGATTCTCACCTGTTTGTCTCTGTCCCATCCCTTAGTTTCTTCCCCCTCATTTCCCCTCCTTGCTCCCTGCTGTTTCTTTTGTCAAGGTCTCCCGCCGTCTTCACTTTTTTTTTTGTGCTGGGGAGGATGTGTATAGTCCCCTCTCACTTAGAACCCAGCAAAAGAAACAAAACTTTGTTTCGATCATGTGCTTAGTTTCTTTGCATGGTTTTTTTCCTCTGTAATTACCAGGCATAAAATTTGGAAGTGGGTATTCTTCAACTAAAGGATGGAAGTGAAACTGCCCTCTCTAAAACTTGAAAGCCATTGTTAAGTGTGTTAAAGATGTCTACATTTTCTATTATGTGTGCATTTTCTTCTGCTACCATGAACAAGCCTCCCAAACCCACTTATTCTCTATCTGCAGAGTTCCAGAGGGGATAGCTGTGTTCAAAATTCAAATGCTGAAGAAGGCAGCTCTGTTGTCCCATACTCAATTCAAGGTAAATAGTTAAATAGTAAATAATCACATTTCATTATCCTTAATCTCTGTCATCTCTAGAACATACCTGGGGAAGCCATAGGAGGATTTGGCCACTCTTCTGCATTAGCTACAACCAACAGGCCAAGAGCTGTTGAAATACCCCCCCTGCCCCCCCCCTTTGGTGGAAGCCCTATTTCCTTTAGAAAAAAGATTTGACAGGAAATTCCAACCACCCTCATTTTCCAAATGCTGTGCACCCAGCCCAATTCTAAGCTACTAGTTGTGAAAATGTCAGCCACATACACTTGTTATCTTTAAAGGTGGAGTAAGACTCCTTTTTTATTTTTGCTGAACTAGACTAACATGGTTCCACTTTTGGAACTTACCAGCCACTTATAGTTTGCTATTGTGCAGGAGGGAATCTTTTCCTTAAAGATCTCATTTTGGAAACATTGCATAGAATGTGTTTGTGCAGTGACATCAGTTTCAACAAGTAGATGCACTTTGAATTCAAAGATAACTTTAAAGCAATTGTTGGCAAATACCTGAAGTTTAGTGTAGGACTGACTACTCATATCAGGGAACTAAACCTGTTAGGACTAAAAAAAATCCATCTTAGGCAAATACAGACTAATTTACCCTCTTGGGAATAAGACATGTCTGGAGGATACACGCACAACCTATAAAAGTTCATCAGTGTTCATGGCTGAGCAACTTATCAACCTTTATTTCCCAATCACAAGATAATACAATAAAGGATATTGAAGTGGCACCTTCTTGAACCTCACCAAAAGGATATTTTTTTAAACCAGAAAACTTTATTCTAATGCAGTTGCTTCTTCCTACAGCCAGCCTTCATTTGACCTTGGTAATTAGTTTTGTCACCACCTACACAGAATTCTTATGGATTCAGTGCATTCAAATACAAAGTGTTATCTGAACCCTTAGTGAATAACATCAATTTATTGGCTTCCCACCAGGTTCCAACAAGCAAGACTGCTAAAAATAACTATTCAAAACTGGATTTCAAAACCATTTGCTCTCTTTCATTTTCTCTGAAACAGACCAGAATCCAGTGGAAGCTGTCTCACTGTTAGACTACTCAGTGCGAATCTGAATGTACATAACTCGCCTGCCCTGCACTGATGCTGCCTAGGAGGAAAGAAAAAAGTAAGCTCTTTTCAAGTTTTCCAAATGTGGTTTAATTAACTAGTGAAAATTTGTTGTGTACAGTTGTGAAAAGGACACTCATCTAACACTGCTGTAGGGTGAATATTTGAAAATTGTGTTTAGGTGGGTAATAAGTTTCTGCTTTTATAGAACCAATTTGAGTTTATAAACCAGTGTTTATTTTTTTGACTATTTAAATTTTTATTAACAGTAAGATCAATTTCCATGCCTCATCTATCCCATATTTGCTCACCCCTCCCCAGTGTGAAAGAATGGCAATGTGGCACCTCAACCCAAAAGTTTGGACTATCCCCTGCTCTAAACCATAAGGGGCGGCGGGGGGGGGGGGGGGAATCATACTGCATCTAGCTACTACAGCATTTTTAAGCATAATCACTGCTGATTGAGTGCAAGGCGATCTACATCAAAATTCATATGAGATGTCACACAGTGACAGCATTATAGTACACAAATAACATTTACGGCCTCCAATGACAACGAGTTAAGTGAGACTATATTCAAGCAGAATGGAATGTTGAAGCTAAGAAGTGGTATTCTGGAATTTACTGTCTGTAACTTGATGTAAAATTACACTGAATTGGTTTAAAATTAAATATTGCCGAACCCTATAAAACCCAAAGCTGTCATACTGCTCTTCAGAATGCACCACAAATAGCAGCAAATAAGGAAAACAAATTGCATTCTTAGTAGCAAATGCAGTACCTAACACTTTAATATGCCCATGTTTTTCCCTGTAGGAAACAGATCTTGTGTAAAGTTAACTGAAATTCTTTCCCCTTGTACACAGGCAGTGTATTAAACTAAAAAACATTCCCGCTAATAGGAAAGTAAAACTACCTGAAATACATGCAACTTCATTTGAAAACTATTAAAAATTAGTGATTATTTTTAAATCAATTCTGTGAGTTAAAGGCTCACGTTTATTTTGCAGCACTGTAGTATGAGAATCAATTGAATAAATTTTCAAAAGAACCTAGGTAACTTTGGCTCTGAAGTCCAATTTCCAAGACTTCGGTACTTTCCATGCTAGAAATGCTACAGCAACATAGCTGCACATCAGTAGAACATAAGGCAGGGGTCTCAAGCTCAAATCACCAAGACGGCTGCATGAGGAGCAGTATGTTAGCCTGACGTCCACACGACTGAAACCTTTTCATACAATGATATTCCAAATATCAATAATGACAGAGTCGCTGCAGGAAATAACTTAAGGGCCACCTGCAGCCCACGGGCTGCGAGTTTGAGACCCCTGGTGTAGGGTTTTCCATTGCTTTGTAAATCCATCTCACTGAGTGGCAGTGGCTAGGTTACTAGAACTCTTCTGTCAGCCAAGCAGTATCTATACTAGTACTCAGGTCAGTCCAGCTATGTCTCTTATTTCACTTCCCTGACCAACGCAGGGTAGCTAGGTCAATCTACACACTTTGGATGGAGACCAGACGTTAGAAGCAAAGAATGCCACTGCATTTCAATGAGACTAAGGCCCAGAAACTAAGAGGTATTTAGGTGCCTAACTCCTAATGAAATAATAGAAGTCAGGCTCCTCAAAGTGCCCAATTCACTTCTGAAAATGGTATTAACGCTTAGTCTACCCCTAAAATTTATGCTGCTCAAGAGTGTAGAATATTTACACCCCTCACAGAGGAAGTTAAGTTGCTTTTGAAATTTTTACCTAGTGTGTTACAAAAAAACTACTCTAAACATTAAATGAGACGATGTGTGCACTAATTAGGGTCTGATCTTGCATCTTTTCTATATGCAAAATTCCTTACGACTTCAGTACTTTTTGTGCACCAAGGACTTGCAGGACTGGACCTCTGAATTTGATTTCTTCACTGAGGTCACACCATTTATCAAATGGACACAATACTGTATATGCAAGTTTCTTGATATTGCATTAGGAACAAATACCAGCAGGAGTCAACTTATACTTTTAAAACGTGCAGATTGCTTTGGAGAAAGGGGGGTGGCAAGAAAAAACGATGATACTGCTAAACTAAAGGGTCAAAAAGGAAGAGAAACAAAAACAGGGATTAATTTTAAACCAGAATGACAAAATCAACTGGCTCACTAAGACATTAAGAGCAATTTTAACAGATACACTGCTGAAACCAAACCTTCTGTGCACTGTCAAAATACAACTTACCTGGCATACATAAAAATGAAAACTGTAACAGCAAGTCAAGAGAAGGCTCCTACCATGTTTAGGATTGGTCCTAGATTATCAAGCAAAACTGCAGAATTAATGGGGCTTCCAAACTGCACAAATTCACAAATTTAATAAGACAGCAGGGTGCCAAAGACACTAATTCACATATGGCAACACAAACATCTTAGCAGTGAGCAAAAAGAAGCAAATTCGAGCAGGTTGAGGATTCTGATGGTTCAGCCTACCTCCTCAACTCACATGTACTGGTAATTTAAGGACAGGCGCTTTTATACATCCTAGATATCCAAGATACAGCAAATGTAAAAACAAATTAACTCCTTTATACTGGAAGTGGGAATCATCTAGCACACTGTCTGTTGCCATAAGCTCCAAGTGCATGGCACTGAAGTAATACATTCAGACCTGAAATTACAGCACCAAAATGACCCACCAATACTGCATGTACAGGGCATTTTTTTAAAAATGATCTTGATACCTGTGTTCAAATACACTAGACTTCAGAAGCTATTATCGTTAAAAGGAGAAAAATGTTGAATCCCAAGTAAATTAAACAGTTAAAACTGAGAAATTTCATTATGGATGGTTTGTTAGAGGAGCATTTGCACAAACTCACAGCCACAAGTTATCAGTAGTTTAGGTTGTAAGTGGCACCCAATGTTTAACATCTTTAATTTCTGAAAGCAAAGAATCAGGAATGGCCCATTCACCCTTTGATTAGGAATTTCCCCAAAGTTAACACTAACTCTACTTCACTTTCCTACT
Source organism: Podocnemis expansa (assembly GCA_007922195.1). Lineage (NCBI taxonomy): Eukaryota > Metazoa > Chordata > Testudines > Podocnemididae > Podocnemis > Podocnemis expansa. The sequence goes on along the minus strand of ML681988.1, from coordinate 1,826,015 downwards.
AATACCAAGGAGCTAACATCAAATAAATCTTAGTCAGGAAAACAGATCCTCAGCAGAACATAGCTCTTTGCAGTGGATCACACAGACCCATGCATACTACAATAGTTTCTCTGTAAACACAAACTTTAGAATGATGAAATGCAACATGTTTTAAACAGACTTATGAATTCAAAAAAGCACAGTATTTTTCCAGTCAGGTGCTAAGTGTTGCATGAATGGTCTCAAGATAGCACAGCCAGCACTGTGCAGAGGGCCAGCATGAGGTATATTTAAGCCTTATGCAGGAATTACGTGGCACAAAGACCTTGTGGAAACCTACTGCAGACGGAGAGATTTAATGTTTTGTGGCTTCTGTTCAGCTGTAACATGAAAAACACATTTCCAGAATAGACTAGGTCTTTCGCTGCGTGCTGATTTGTAAACATTTGCACAATGCTTCATGTGCAGCACACACAACTTGGTGTTTTCATACTTCGGTTCTGTCACTTTAATTTGGAAGATGCATTGTGTGCACCATGTCTTACTTTCGTTAACAAGCAGCAAAAGGTAATCTATGCAGAAACAAATTGACTACTTCTGTAAGTAGTGCAAGCCACTGCCTTTTCTTTGAGCAATGTGCATACAGTACAACAGTGCACACTCAAAGCCTTACAGGAACATTGAGAACCACTGCAATTTCTGGAAATGGTCAAAACTGGATGTCAAACACAATTTTATCTTCATACAGTGCAATGACCAGCATGATGACAAATCCAAGGAGCAAGCCTAAGTTCTGGAGAATGAATTGCCCCACTGGACAATATCCATGTTCTTCATTATCGCCATCTCCATGAAGCATTTCTGGAAGCTGAAAAAGGAAACATTTCCAACTAGTTATTTCCATCACAATGTTTGCAAAGTGTCCAATTCACAAGGTAATTGGAAACAGTGATACCAAAATCAGTTAGAAAAATTATCAACTGGAGTACCAGCATTCCTAGAGAGAGAGTCAATAAACACCGTGTGATCTTCAGTTTATAAAACCATTGTCACCAAATGCATTTTCTTCCCAGTGGGTTCTAACATGTCTTGCAATCTAGACGGGATGGAGGAGACAGCACAACAGTCTTGTAAGAGGAAGATGCTGCTGGAACCAGTTTAGAAGGGTGGTGATGTTTTTCAAAGGTCTAAATTTGCAGTGGTGGAGCAAGAAACACTGGAGGTTACTGACAGAGTTAAACTCTCAGACTCAATAAGGGAGGGTGATCTGACCATGAAGTGGATAGCAGAGGGGTCAGAAGAGGTCTCCAGAAGCCTAGCAGGGCCAGGAGTGAGGGTCACAGGCAAACTGTATGGTGTGTGCACACATTTCAGGTGTAATACCAGTCCTTGTATGTCTGTGCCTTTTTTGATTATACATGCACTGCTGGACTCCCTGTCAGAAGAGACCCTCCTAACTTTGGTCTGAGATGATGAAGAGAATAAAGTCTCCTGCAGAAGTGGGGCAAATCTAGCAGGAATCCCCAAGATTCCTTCAGGGACCTCCCTCGTCTATGCTGTATGTACAATCTGTGCCAACAGCCTGCCAGAGGCTGGTACTGATACAGGAATTCTAACTGCTGAAGACAGTAAAGGAGATGCAGGAAATTCAGACACTGCCAGATCCCTCAGTACCGTGAAACTCAGCATCGATACAACCAGCATTAGTGGCAATAAACTAGAAATCTTCTGGGCTGGAGTAGCCAGTGTTATGCTGAACTCCTTAAAAATAGTACTGCCACATCGGTGCTGGCAACCATGGTGGGCTGTTTCTATGTCAGTACCAACATGTTGGTACCAGATTCTTTTAGAATGCCACAGGAAAGCATGTTCATATTTAGCCCTTGTGCTATCGTTAAATAATAAGGCTAAGCGAGGCAATCTCTGCCCTTCTTCCTTAGAAGGTCCCTCAGACAGTGACCTATTCCTATACTCTGTGGAAGAACAATGATGAGGCTTCACCCCGACCCCAAGTTGGACTCTCTGTGGTGCAGAGAGAGGCAGGAGCCTAGCAAATGGTAGTGGCCAGGCCACTCATAAAAGTACATTGCTCAGGTTTGAGTGGGTCTTGTTCATCTGGCTCAGAAGTGGGTCTCAGATTTATCCAAGAGAAACAAACAGTTTGTGAGCTTCTCTTACTCTGAGTTTGTTTGTTTTCAAAATGAACAACAAAGAGACCATTTGCTGGTGATGTGCCCTCACCTAAACAAAATGTAAATTCTGAGTACCAACATTACACACACACCCTTGTATAAGGGACAATATTAAAATAGGTGGGAATTTTGTTTAACCACAAAGCCTGAAGACTGGATACCAGATGATAAAGACAAAAAAGATTAAAAAAGGAACTTAACCAAAACTATAGCACCATCAAAACATTATCCTAAAACTAGTCTACAGTTGGCTTTATGAAGTGTAGCAAACTAAGCTCTAAAGTAAATGAAATGTTTCTCAGCCATGTGCAGTAGTAAGGATCTGAGGAATGGCTGTCCTTGCTCCACCTTTTTGTGCTCTTTGGAGGAGGGGTGTGAGGGCATTCAGGATGCACGCACAGGCCAAGAAACTCCTATGTCCAGCACGTAAGATGCACACACATCAAGAGTGGAACACACAATCACTCGAAGAAGCAACATTTGTTAAAATTAGAAGGTGTCTAGAACTAGCCTGATAGCCATCAAAGCTGCACTTTTTAATTAACAACCTTCTCTAAACATCCAAATTGATCTGTTTTGGACCAAATGTATGTAGTTTCAGGCTCACTCTCCATTCAAACAATCACAGACTGTGTTTTGGAGTCTCCAAAACACATCCGTACATAGCAGCAAAATCTGAAGATAGGCTAGAAGGATGATTTGTCAGTTGGACAGCAGCACAAGGCATTAAAAAAGTTCCTATATCTCAACTTCCAACCCAGACAGTGAAAGGATTTGGGCAGATGAGAATCCAAACAAGCAGCATATTGCCCAACTTTGGAGGTTTTCCCCAGTAATTAACTACACTACATTTTTCAGAGGATAGCACAATATGAATGGCTGCCTAGACATTTGCCTACAGGTGGTTTGCTTTATTCTGTGCAATACAAAATATCTTATTATGCATGTATAAAATCCAACAGCATAATTTATAACACAAAATGATGACAATCTTACCATATCTACCAATGCAACATATAGGAACATGCCCGCGGTGATAGCAAAGATCCACAAAGTGATGTTATTGGCATACTGTCCAACAGCTGTGCCTATCAGCATCCCTACATAAGCCATCATAGCAGACAGGAGGTTGTACACAATGGCCTGGTTTACTGTCATACCTGCTTTGAGGAGCACAGCAAAATCACCTGAAATAGAGACAAAATAATGAAGGCTTTTATTGTCATAATGCAACAAGAGACTGAACAGACGCATTTGCCCCCAGTTAGATTATCTAACCCAGTGGTTCTCAACCACTGTGTTGGGACACACTACTGTGGCACCACATAGCAGTAAGTGTGTTGCAAAGAGCTGGAGAAATGGCTGAATTTGGCCTGGGGAGGAATGGGCTGGTGTATCCTGTAGGATCACCAGACACTGCCGAGTCTGTCATGTCCCACAAAAAGTTGAGAACCAGTGATCTAACCTATCTATCTAAGGAACTACTAAAGTGCCTGTCTCCATGATAAACACATTGGAGACTTTCATAGAGATTTCAAAGGATCCCAATCCAGCCTTCCCAGCTAAGGTGTGGTTTTGAAGTCAGTCAGACCTGCATGCACAAACGGAGAGGATTTTAGGGAGTGCAGGTTCCTTCTTCGACAGTAGCTCAGATCCTATTAGCATGTCTTCCATCTAGATAGAGTCTATTTTTGCATGTGCATGAGGAAAGCAAATGGGCATTAGTGCCAAGAAGGAACCACCCTGGAAACTGAAAAAATCTGAAGTGTTCTGATTAGCATATTTTATTATTAACTTACTTGGGGACTAACTTCACTGATAAGGAGACTCAGGTGCAAGATTAGTGAATCATGCTAGATGAATATGGGAAATCTCACTTCATCTAACACACACAGATCCCATCAAGTCTTCTCCAGATGGAAATTAACTGAAGGTTGAGTGGAAGAGGATGGAAACAGTTAAGTGATTTAATCCATCTGGGATTAAAATTTCTAATTTGACATAAAAACACAAGAATGGCCACACTGGGTCAAGACCAGTGTTCCATCTAGCCCAGTATGCTTTCTTTTGACAATGAGCAACGTCAGGTGCTTCCAAGGAACTAACAGATCATCAAGTGTTCCATCCAGTTAGCCATTCCTAGCCTCTGGCAAACAGCAATCCCTGCCCATCTGGTTAATAGCCATTGAGGGATCTAGGTTCCATTTATCTAGTTCTTTTTGAATCCCATTAGAGTCTTGGTCTTCATCACATCCTCTTGCAAAAAGTTCCACAGGTTCTCACACCTGTAAGCAATAGTTATACTGATACAGGTCTGTAGTGTAGGCCTGGCCTTAATGTATTCAAGTAATGGCTGTAAGTAACATGCATGTCCGAAAAGTACTTAAAATAGCAAATAGAAGTCATAAAGAAGAAAAATGTTGAAACTAAGTTCTGCGTACCTGGAATGGTTCAGTGTTCTTTAATATTCAAAAGTACTTGCTAATTTTTAACCCCCCTTTTTACCTGCATCTATGGAAATCTCCTCTCTCACACACCAAGCACCAATAGGAACAACATATCCTGACTGCAACTCTCTCAGCTTGCCTGAAACCAACAAGTGGTCGTCTAAAACTCAGTATAGGTTCACTGCCCCCATTTCTGTCAGAGCTGGGGCTTTAGGAGGATGCTAACTAGAGTGATGGATCAGCCAACTGTTACCCTGCACCTAGACAAAACTCATCCAGATTCCTGAACAGAACATGAAATGTTTGTTACCTTGGAAGTCTGTTACTTAACTTTGGTGAACAAACACAACTAAGCAGACATATGAAAACAACTGCTTACAGCTAGGCTGACTTTGGCCAGAACTGAGGAGCCATTCAGTGAATCACTGCAGAACACAGGACTCAGTTGAATCCAAACCAAACATGGGACTGTTTTATAAAGTGCTAAGTCTTCTTCTGCTCTCCACTAATGTTGCTCAGAGCTTTAGCTTCTCCTGTTCATGACACTATATCACTGGCTCCCTCCCTCTCTTTCAGACAAGACACAAAACCCAGGGTCCTGACCATATGGAGTAAAATCTCCCAGTTGCATCTCTCAAGAATGGAGATGTTTAAATTTATTCCTTTATCCTAAACATCCAATATACATCCAAATTCTTACATCCCCCAGCCGTTTCACTTCCTGTCCTAAACCACTCTGTAGCACAGCTGTCCAATACTAAAGTTGCTGCACTACCCCATCTATAAACTCTTATCTGCCAAACGGAAATGGTGGCAGGCTAAATTTGTATTTATCATGTGCTTTCCATTGAAGGATCTCTAAAAGCTTTACATGTACTTTATGGTTTTACACCTCGTTTGGAGGGGCATAAAACAGACTCCTAGTTAAGCCCTCTTGAGTAATAACAGATATTAGATGGACAAGTCAATCATGATATGCTTATCTGAACACTAAAAGTGACACCATAGTCTAGTAGCGGAGGTATCGGAGACTGAAAGAACAAACAGAGGGCAAAGACAAAAGGATCATTTTAAAGAGAGAGAGCCTGCCAGAGTTTTCTTTAATTCCTGGTCTGATCATTTCAGTCTTTCCTCCCAGTCTTTAAAATCTCAGAGAAGTAAAACCATGCCCTCATAAAGCAAAGCCTCAAAAGGTCTTCCAGTTACAAGCCTTCCAGCTACAAACAAAAGTGGAGAAGACTGCAAATACCAGAGCAATAGTTCAGCAAGGGAAAATACTCAAGGAGAAGTGGGACTGCAACATGTTGCTGCTCACACTGAGCTGTGAAAAAAAGCACCTGTAAAAAACAACAACAGTGCTAATGTTAACCTTAAAGATGAATAAACATACGAATGTCTATCCTTGTGCCAGTGGTTTAACATACATATACCTGCCTGGAAGCTCTAATTTACAAGAAAGCAAAATATTCTCCCATATACTCTGTCTGCTATAAATTGTATGAGTCAGACCCTCATAATCCATACACGTCCCACCACAGAACATGCCAAAACAACAAGTTCAGCACCAAGAATGCTGCATCCTAAGAAACCATATTCCTAAAATTTTCTTTTTTGCCTATGCACATTCTCTCTCTAATTTTGTGGGCAAAGTGATGGACACTTCATCTATTTGCAGGACCCCATATGAAGCCGGCATACAGTGACAGTGGATAAAGCAGTCCTGCTTATGGACACTTACCTGAATGAAATTCACAGATGCTTATCCCTTTCAGAATAGAAAGTACATGACCAACGAACAACAGAGTCAGCTACTCAAACATATTCAATGAGAACATTAATAGCATGTGTTCTGAAAGTTTCAGACGCAGAATGGATGGTGTATATATGATGTTAGATTCCTTCTCAAATACATACTAATGTTCTGATAATACACACACTGAATAATGGCACTGTATAATCATGTTCTGCATGTGAGGTTCTTTTGGTGCAAATGGTCACCTTGAAGCAGTGGTTCCCAAACTTTTGGGGTTGTTCCCCCCCCCACCTCCATTTACCTAGCCTGCACCTCCACAGTAGGTGCCTGGTTTGGGCCTGTAGCTGCAGCTATGGGACCTGTGCCCATGAACAAGCCTGGAAGCTGAAGCCAGGGCCAGCCAAGAGCAGGTTCCAGGACACAGCATGGGGCTGTGGCAAGTAGCAGAGTACGGGGCTGAATGGCATTACCTCTCTCATGCTGTGAGGGGCTGGCCCAGGCCCCGCCACGCCCCCCCCCCCCAAAGATTCCTCTGTGCCCCCCTTAGGAGGGTCACACCCCCACAGTTTGAGAACCTGTGCACAAGTGTTTCTCACATTGCATATTGATTACGCTCACTACTATTCTGGTAACACTGGGATATATTTTCATGCAGTAGCTCCTCATTCAATGGCAGACACACCAAAATATCCCCATCTGAAGTTTACAGAATTAATTACCTAATTCATGAGGAAGCTCATGACAAAACACTGCTACAGATGTACTGATTCCTCCTGTCAATCCAGCACTAAAAGCTGCTCCTGGAAAAGTAAGATACAAATAATGGCATTTTAATTTTAGTGGCTACGTTAAACAACAATCAATAGAATAGGTAAAGAATGGACAGTATCCCTTTTGCAGAGATTCTCACATTTTTCAACATAACATGTGACTATTATTTTAACTTTGTTTGTTCTTAGCAGTGTGTATCTTGTGTGTGTAAAAGTGGTGTGCAGAAGCACTGTAGGTTACCGAACTAGCATTATGCTGCATGCTATGCTGCTCAGTTCATCTGGAAAAGCAGATCTTTAGAAAACATACGCATGAAAGGACACACTGGAAAGAGACAAGGGTTTACATTCTCATGAAACAGACTGCATCAGCTTTCTCTTTTAAAGAATGTGAAATGCACATAAAAATTTGATAAATGTGTGTGAAAGGGACGACACACTTATTTGTTTTTCCTTTCCACACTAGAAATTCATACTAATACTTTAATCCATGAGCTTTTGTTTGCTTTACTACTTTTTCCCCAGATGACACCCAACAACTTTCATTCAGGCTGTGAGTACACTACAATGGGATAGCTACACTACTGCAGCCGTGTTGGGGTCAGATAGCTACAGAGACAGAGGATTTTTTCCATCACTGTACTAAATACACCCTCTGAAGAGGTGGTAGCAGGAAAAATTCTTCAATCAACCTAACCGTATCTACAACCTAACTACATTGCATGGGGCATAAAATTTTTTACAACCTTGGACAATGTAGTCAGGTCAACTTAAGTTCTAGGTGTAGACCAGACCTTCTTTTGGGAGGTAGTTTGGCATAAGAGAGGGGAGTTCTCCAAATTTTGGCCCCCACGCTTCAACACTGGCAGCACCAGCTGGTAATTAGGGCTAAATGTTGCCTATTGATGCCCCTCTCCCTTGCTCTTTTTAAAAAAATAAACAAGAACCGTTTGACCACCAGCACCTAGCTGTAGATCCTGTGGTTGGAAGCAGAGGGATTTGGTGAGTGCTGTGTTCAGTCTGTCTGTTCTTCATGAAGTTTGTATGGCCGGGCTGAGGGCCACTGAACATACCAAGTGAGACGAGTCTGTTTGTGCTGATGGCTTTGGACTGATCGCATGTTTGAAGTCAAGTAGTTAATGTCTTCCTACTAGCAGGGGTGAGGAGCTGAGCTAGAAGATTTAGTGAGAGTCACTTCCTTGGTAAACCCCTACCAAAATGGGAATAGAGAATACAGAATGCAGCTCCTTTTGTTTAGATCTGGCTCTACACCAGATATAGACAATGAGGAAACAACTACTGTGACCTGCTTTGATGTGCGTGTTTTCCTTTGTGCTGAAATACAAAGATTTTTGGTTCATGCAGTGCAAGCTGGTAGCCATACTGGACTAGCAGACACATGGTCTGGAAGTGCAAATTTAAACATCATGAAGTATCACAGAAAACTTCTTGGACAACCACATTGGGAATTTCTTGTCATAGGTGTCATGTGGGGGCAGCAAGTTAGGACTCATACAGCCCAGCCAGAATTATCTGATTAGTAGGCATTCTGGAAGTCAACTATCAAGGAACGTATTTTTGGAGAAAAGTAACGGAGCATTACAGCAGACATTCCTGATTACTGTCTTGAATTAAGTAACCACCATCACAGGCTATTTAGCCATCTTAAGGAACCAAACAATGGTCATCGGCATCCATATTAAGAAGAGTGGCCAGAGAATTCATCCAGAGACAAAAGAAAAATGGTGGGCTGTCTCCATGGAATTAAAATATGAGAACCAACCAAAAGATTGGATGGGAATATGAAGTCATCCATAAAATGTCAACTGATGATCTTACACTTTGGAACCAGTGACTTTGCATCACACAGAACTACCCTAATTACAGAAGAACTCAGGGGCCTTGGGAGGGAGCTGAAGAAGAAGAAAAGTGCAAGAGTATGACTTTAGATAAAACAATCCTGATTCAGCAGTGGAGGAAAAGGAGAAATTAGAAATGAAAAAGCTCTATATAACTAATGGGAAATGGGGGAAATAGATAGCAATAAGTATAAGTTAGATATTAAGAAGTGTAGAGAATTGATGAGGGGCATTAGGGAAACAAGGGAGAAAACCTTGGCTGGATGAGCTAAAGATAATAAGGAATGGCTAAAGAAAAGAGGAATGAGAGAATTCTAGCAATGGTGCTGGCCCATTACTCACTGGAAATGGTAAAATTACAAATAATGAAGAGTATAGGCAGAAGCCTTTAATCAATATTTCTGTTCTGTATTTGTAAAGAAGCAGAATTATGTACTTGTATCATATGAGGATGATAAAGTATAAAGTATAGTCTAGACCATTACTAACTGAGGACAATAGGAGGTAAATAATGGAAAAGATTCTTTGAGATTCAGCTGACAAAGTATTCAAAGACAGGAATTTTATCAGATTATATTGAAAACAGGTCTTATCTAACAAACAATTTCATGCTTTGAAGTGATTATTGGTTTGGTTGATATAGATAATTGACATTTGTAAGGTATGAGATTTAGTAACACAACATTCCAATTAAAAAACCAGAACTATATTATGTCAATAAAGCAAACATCAAATGGATTGAGAACTGGCTAACTGATGAACCTCAAAAACAGTTTTCAATGGGGAATTATTGAATGAGTTCCTTCTGGTGGGGTTTTGCAGGTTAAGTAATATGCATGAGTCCTATGACTATGCTATTCAACATTTTCATTAATGATCTACAAGCAAATATAAAACCACTGCTGATTAAATTTGCAGCTAACAGACTGGGCACAGTAGTAAATGACTAATATACATAGGGGATTAGCAAGTAAGGATATGACTTGTTTGGTATATGGCAGTGGTGAGACTGATGCTGAAATACTACATATTGTTCTGGTGTCCACATTTTTTACAATAATGTTGAAAAATGGAAATAGGACAGAGAAGAATCACACAAATGATTTGAAGGCTGGAAAAAAATGACCAACGGTGAGAGATTTAAAATAGCAGTATGTTTAGCGTCCCAAATGGACAATTTTGAACTGACTCGATTACTGTGTCTTAATAGCTTCTAGTAGAAAAAGCAAACATGTATTAAAGACTTCTCTAATCTAATCCACCAAAGAAAGGCATAATAAGAACCAATGGCCACAAGCTGAAGCCAGGCAAAACTCAATAGAAATGAGGCACAAATTTTTAAATAGTCGCAATGTTCACTCTAAGATCTGGTGGCTTTTGTGCAAAATTTTCAACCCGTGTGCAAAACATTTTCTAAATAAAATGTGTGCGCAAACTCGTGTCAGAAAGTATTGAAAAATCTAGAACAATGAAACTTAATAAAAGTTGTTACTTAAAGCTGTTTTTTATTAATAAAAACACCTAAGTTAATTAGCATTTACCCCTATTATTATACAAACAAAAGAAACTAATTCATGGCTTTCAAATAACCCAAGACCAAAGTTATATTCAATCTGGATCCTAGTTGTCACACTTCTGCCTAACATCCTCATTTCCTGTGTTCTACCTGCAGAGTTACAGTTCACAGGGAGGCCAGCTAGTTATCCCTGACTGAATTTAAGCTGTCTTAATGGTCCCAGAGAAATGTTCCTTCTAAAGATTGGGGTATCATAAGCAAAAATTTTAGTCTGTGAGCAGAAATTTTGCCTTATGGTAAAGTTGTGAGTCCAGTGAGTCAAGACTTCAAAGAGAAACAGCTGGATTAGAATTGATATGCAGATCTGATTGTGTGAAAGCAGGATTAAATTGGGACTATGGATTCTTTTCCCATTACAGCAGGTGATTTGACTTCACCCATGTCTACATGCTGTTTCCCAGTGTTTGAATCTTAACAACTGCTCTGATTTGCTGTTATTGTATGACCTGATCCCTTGTCTTACACTCCCTTGCATTTATTTTCATCCCATTCTGTAAATTCCCCATCTTCAAAGCATCTGACAAAGTGGAATTTTGCTCATGTGATAAATAAATCTGGTAGTCTTTAAGTGACACAAGACTCCTTGCTTCTTTTGCACAAAATAGTCCTATGTTTTAAAATGTGTTTATGGTAAATAGAATTAATTGGGTTGAATTAATTGAATGTGTGAATTTTTATTTGAAATTTAATTTTTAGAAAGCTTTTTAATTAAACTAATTTAACTTTTTTTTTTAAATGGAGAGAAGGAAAGAAAGGAGGATGAAAAATAAAAAAAGAAAGAAGGGAAGAGAAGAAAGAAAGAAAAAGGTAGGAAGGAAGAGAAAGAAGAAAGAAAAAGAAGCAAGGGAAGTGAGAAGAAAAGGAAGGAAAAGATAAGCAGAAAAAAGGAAGGAAACAAGAAAGGAAGGAAGAGAAGGAAAGAAGAAAAATGCAGTCAAGTGAGAAGATAAAAAGGAAAAAGAAGGAAAGAAGAAAGGAAAGAGAAAAAAGAAAGATGGAAAGAAGAGAAATAAAGAGAAAAGAAAGCAGATGGCAGGCTCCACCTCCTCCCCGGCTGCATGTCTGCCAGTGACAAGGACGCCTGCAGGCACTACTCTGCTCAGCTCGGCAGCTGAAATCTGAGTGGCTGGCCAGCACGAAGACACAGGCAGCTCCCAAAGCCCCCCAGTGAGTGCTGTCTCTGAGCCTGAGCCTCTTGCTGCAGCTGGTCTGTCTGTCTTTCCCTCTCTCTCCCCCCTGCTCCGCCTCCCTCCATCTTGGCGCTGCAGCGAGAGGCTGGGGCTCAGAGACAGCACTCGCTGCAGGGATTTGGGAGGTGATGGTACCTCCTCGCTCGTCAGCCACTCGGATCTCAGCCGCAGAGCCCTGGTCTGGTGCGCTACCGGAGAACGTGTGCGCGCTGGGGCTGGAAAAGTTGTGCACAGGCGCACACCTAAGAGGGAACAGTGGTGAGGATGATTAAATACTGGAACAAACTACTAAGAGAAGTGGTGGATTCTCCATCTCTGTGTTTTCAGTTCAAAATAAGTTTCTCTTCTGGAAAATATGCTTTAGCCAAGCAAGTTAATGAGTTCAATATAGGGGTAACCAGGTGTAATTTAATGGCCTGAAATATACAAGTGGTCGTGCTATACAACTAAATGGTATGTGTTCTGTCTTTAAACTCTATAGCTCTATTACCCTTTCATCTCTCTAGCAACACAATTAACACATTAGAAAAGGGTAAGATTTTGGCAGGATCAAACTACAGGATATGTGTTTTGGAATTTAGTTGCCAGCCTCAACTGCAGGACTCTCTGAAGTGGTTATCTGAGAACCATAAGAACAGGCTGACATATGAACAAAGCTAGTTAATGGGAATCCATCACACTACACTGCCCCTGAGCGCAAAGTAGACCAGCCTTGCAATGATCTCTACTATCTGTACTTTAGTACCTTCCCTTGCTTTATTCTCATGTAAAACATTGAAAATAATGCACTTTAGACTTCCAAAGACACTGGTATGCTCACTGTGGTGAATTCATACAGATAATGCTAGCATATAATCCAAGCTGACACAGAAGCTGCTTACTTCTGTTCCAATTCTCTCTCTCAGGGTTGATCTAAACTACAAAATTAGACAGACTTAAACGAACTCAACTTACAGTCACCATAGGACTTAACTTGTCTGTTGGTGCCCACATTACCCTCTTTCTGTCAGTGGTACACATCCTCACCAGGAGTGCTTGCACTGAATGAAGGGGGAACTGTGGGGCATTCACTGCTGGAGTCCCCTCCCTGCCCAGCCCTGACTGCCTGAGCTGTGAGCCTGGCTCAATTTCACAGCAGGAAGCCTATCTGCACTTCCCCTTCAGCTTCTGCTGTCAGCTGGAGGTCCCCGCTCCCTTTATGCTCCCTTTTATTTTCCTCAATAGCATTTAACTTCTAATTTTTAAAGGATTTTTTCCCCCTCCAGTTGCTTGTTTTATTTCACTGTTCAGCCATGGTGGCATTTTTCTGGTTCTGTTAATACGATTTTTAATTTGGAGCACACATTTGATTTGAGCCTCTATTATGTTTTCTTTTTTTTGATGTTCCCAAGCAGTTTACAGGCATTTCACTTTCATGACTGTATGTTTTAATCTCCATTTAACTAGCCTCCTCATTTTCATGTGGTTCCAGTTAACGTAGACAGGGTTTACACCACAGCACCACACATTTTTAAACACCAAGAACCTTACACCTGCTCTGAGCAAGACTAAAACAAAACACTAGTGGCCTCCTGAACTAGCCTCCCGATATTACTGTCATCCACAGAGCTTCACAAGTGGGAAATGTTACCAAAATTACCTATCATAGGTACAGCCCACAGAATATACACAACACTTCTATTTACTTACCTATTGCTAAACCATCGCTAAAGTTGTGGATGCCATCTCCCATAATTACCATCCAAGCTATATTAGCAATCCCAGTATCTTTCAGGTCCTTCCCAGAATGGCAGTGACCATGGGAATGTTTATGATGCCAGTGATGGTTGTGTTTCCTAGCTATGATTTTATGATCTCCATGGTTGTCATCATAGTCTGTATCATGGAGATCATGGTCTCGAACAGCATGAGACACATCATTGTGACACTGGTGCAAATTGCTTTCGTCTTCTACAGACAGAAAGTTTTTGGGAGGGGATTCCAGATGGCCATCTATATCAGTTAGTTCAGTTTCATTAAGTCGATCTTCAGATACAACTGAGTCATCTGCTCCTGTATAAAAGCCAGAGAAAGAGACGTGGTGCATTAATTCTTAAGACAGACACCAGTAGCAAGCATGCCACTGCATATCAATGTTTTCAGAGATACTACTGTTTGCAAAACAGAAGAAAACATAAAAGACTATTAAACATTCCAGCACTTTGCAACCTAAAGATCAGTGTTTCCACATGCAGCTGCAGCAGTAGAAAGGAATCTCTTTTGTTTCACTCTTGGTTTGCAGGTCATGCAGAAATCTCAAATGCAATGTAATTGCTCTGCACAGTAAGTCATCTGCAGTACACAGAAACACCTTCAGCCTGACCTAGTTTCTATCTAATAATTTGCTGATGACCAACTCAGACAAAGCTCATGTTTTAGCAGAGCTCAAAACAGAAAAAAATAAGTCAAGAATACAATAATAAAATTTCTTACATGCCATAGACTGAGGCCAAAGTGCACAGAAAACTTTACCTGGTTATTTCCGTATGCATGCGCGCACACACACAGAAGTCACCTAACCAACACTGGAATGCAGCAACCTCTGTGTTTGAACATGGCAGCTCTTTAAAGTTACTTTTATTGCATCTTGATTATATGTGCTTGTTTCACAGCATAGGAGATCAATAGGATGCATTTGTTTAATAGGAGTGCCAGAACTACTTTTTACAAGGAAGCCCCAAGGACAAAAAAGAAAAATGGAAAAAAAAGTGAATCAAACAGCAATACAATAAACACTGGGAAGTATTCAGTATGCTCCAGTGCAATAAGTTTGCTGGCCTCAGCTTGGGTGTAAGTGATAACATGATTTTGCTGAGACAAAGTAGTCTCGGGAATGACCAATAGCTAGACAAATATAACAGTTATTTTACACTGGCCAAGAAGATAAGCCATTATTTTAAAAAAAAAAAAAAGTCGAGCAACTCTTAAAATGTTCTTTAATATTTTCTTTCAGTTTCTGCAGCCAGACTAAACTCTAAAGCTAACCAAAAAAAAATTTTTTTTTTGTTTTTTTTTTAAAATAGGGTAATGGAGAGTATTTACTGAATGGCTTCAAAACCAGTTGTCTAAACTGGCACTCTGCCAATTAAGTGAAAAGAATATTTTGCTTTTCCTTAGAAAATAAAATCCCATTTTTCACAAAAGGAAAGAAAAGCCATATAACATAACAAGACTCTCCTAGAAAGTATTTCAGAGCTTCTATCACTATAGTTGATGCCTATATGAGGATAGGCATCCAAGTAACACTACAAACACCTAAGGTTAGTCTACACTAGAAGCACTGAATCAGTCTGGTGAGGACGTTCAATGCCAGTAGGGGAGAACTGTTCTGTCAGGATAATAAATCCACCTTTGCAAGAGGTGATAGCTATGCTGGCAGCAGTTTTCTCACATACATATCAATGTCTACACTGGTGCTTAGGTCAGTGTAACTTACATTGCTCAGGAGGTGGTGACTTATTCACACCCTTGAGCAATGCAAGTTATACCAAATTAAGTGGTAGTGTAAATATGGCCTTGGAAAGATTTCCTTTCCATAAATGAGGAGAAAAGAATGGGAAATAATCTTCCTTAACCCCAATCAGTCAAAGCACAGTAAATCAGATATTCTCAACTAGAAGGTACATATTAACATGGATTTGCCTCTTTAAGTATGAAAATTAACAAGTAAAAAATTGACTTAGTTTAAAAGACCAGCAGGAACCACCATGATCATCTAGCCTGACCTCCTGCACATAGCAGGCCACAGAACCTAACCCACCCAAAATTCCTAAAAAAGACTTTGCAACTGTCCAACTTATCATGTACAATTTTTTTAAAGAATTTAAAGGGTCTTTTGCCTAAGAAAGTTGGAGAACCGTGTCAGTAATTATACCATGAAACATCCAAAGTGCTCCCAATTCTAATGAAGGCCAGGCATTATGTTCACAAAGAAGGTTATGATGGCATTAAATGGCACTGACAGAGTGCAGAAGAGAGCACTAGTCTTATTAACAAAGATATACAGAAAGAGAGCATGAAGATATAAACACATAGGCTACATGCTGTGACTCTTTTTGAGTCTCATAATCAAGGATAAGTTCTCAACATCAAGATCTACCTGCAAGGGGTTTGAGCTGAAGCCAGTCAGCATTTGGCCTATTATTTAGTTTGTGTTCTGAAAGCTTCCTTCCAATTGGTGATTCTTCAGTCTTCTGTTTTTTCTTGCACCACTTCTGTTTAGACTGAAACAGATAACTGTCAGTGCCTAGTTTGTAACAAAATACTGAAAGGAAAAGAAGACTCACAGAAGTTTTGTCATATGTATCATTTTAATGTTCTTCACGAAATTCTATTTTGATGTGGTTCTGAGAACTATAGAATTTCAGACGTTCAAGCTCCAGATTATGGGAATGCTCAGCTATAGAGCACAAAGCTACATAATTAAATAATTTCCTAAATTAGCACTTTTCAGAGACAGGATATATTACAAATGCGTGTTTTATTAGACAGGAGACACTTGCCACAGAACGGCTACATTCATTTAATTTATTCAAGTTTTAAATTTGCTTCCAAGAACTGCATTTAATGAAGAAAATTTGTTCCCTTTTTGTTTAGTGTCCTTTATGATCCAGACAACAACAGGTTGGGGCCACCCGTTTTCCAAACCAGTTTGGAGGACTTAATTCATTAATCTTAGCATAAGACGTGTCTAAATCCATGTGACCAGATAAACCCTGTCTTTACACACTATGTACTACTATCATAACTTTGTAAAAAATATACTTTGTGAAGCATCATTTGAAAACTAGCATCTTGCTGGTTATGTTGAGTATCTTGTTGAAATGCGTGTTGCAACGTTATATGTCAAGTTATGAACATAAGCTGAAATTATGATTGAAAGATGACAAGTCTGAGGAGAGGGTAAACCTGTTTCTGAAAGACAAAAGACAAGCTGATACTTCTAGCCAGATGTTATTAAAGTTAACTGGCAATCACCTGTCAAGTGGTCATTCTTTGGCAAAGAAGAATAAGAACAAATCAATCTATTTTTAAACAAAACATAGAACAGCCTTCATCACAAGACCCATGTTTCCATTCCCACAGTGGAAGGAGCTTGCTCTAGAAATCTCGAAATTTCAAAGGGTCAGCGGACTACAGAAGGGGCAAAAACACTGAAAATACTCTCTCTCACCTAAAAAGACAAAGAAACCAGGCCTTCAGACTTTCAGAGCAAATCTGGACTTGAGAATTTCGTAACCTATGCTGCTGGGAATATGTGGTAAGAACTTTACCTTGAACCAAGTCTAGTTTATTAATTTTTAATTACAAGGAAGCACTTTATTTCTCTTGTAACCATTTCTGACTGCAATGCCTTGTACGTTTACTCTCTTAAAATAGTATATCTTTGTAATTAAATATGCTTGTTTTATTCATTAATCAAAATTAATCCAGTGCGATGTTTAAACTGAATTGTTTGGCAACTCCACTTACAGCAGAAAATGGTTGTATACTGACCCTTTAGAGGGACAAAATACCTCTAACATCTCAACTGTCCACAAGAGAACTGAGTAGCGCAGAACACAAGATTTTGGGCAAAATCCAGGACTGGGAACATTTTGGGGTCATCCTGCCAGCAATACCAAGGCTGCTGGAAACCACAGTGTGGCTGGCATGCAGGTGACAGACTGCTGAAGTCACAGTGCTAGACTAGGGCTCTACCGATACACAGACACTCAGAGTGTGACCTGAGCACTGTTTGCCTATTTGTGAGAAGTCCAAGTAGGGAGCTACAGCAGCGAAGAATTGCGAGGCACCCCAGATTTCAGGGCAAGTGGTGACACAGACCCTATTTGGTCCAGACTGTATACTGGAATAAGTTACTTTGGAAATACCAGTCTGTCAGATTTTATGTTAAGGAGGTAGACAACTGCTCTCTTAAAACAGAGAAAATTTTCAATTGCCTCTCCATCTAGGGCAGGAAGTCTGACATGAAATTTGAGAACCTTAAAATGGTTCAGAATGGATGTTCAAGAATTGTGTCAAACCAACCTGATACCTTTCTTTGATAAGGTAAGAAGCCATGTGGCCTGGGGGTTGGGAGCAGCAGAGGTAGCATATTTTGATTTCAGTAAGGCTTTTGATAATTCCTTGCATGATCTTCTTATAAACAAACTAGGAAAATACAACCTAGATGCAATGTTCCCTCTAAGGGGAGAGGGCAGCTGAGCAACTCCAATTGCTCGCTGCGCTCCCCCCCCCCCGCGGGGCCCGCTGTGCAGCCCCCCCCATGCTGCTCCCACTCAGCCCCCCCTCCTGGCAGCCCGCCCGCTCCCGCTCGCCCCCCCCTGCTGCTACTGACAGCCCCCCCCGCTTGCCTCCCCTCCTGACAGCCCCCCCTCCCGCTCGCCCCCTCGCTGCTCCTGACAGCCCCCCCGCT
>ML681988.1:1777051-1807392 GCA_007922195.1 Podocnemis expansa | reverse complement strand
GCTCGCCGCTCCCGCTCGGCCCCCCCCCCAACTTACCTTGGAGCTGGACTGGAGCCAGAGGGCCCAGCCATAACTCCCGGGCCAGAGGAGCTCTACGGAGCATGCCCAGATTTTCTGGGCATGCTCCGTTGGAGCTTCTCTGGGCGGGAGTTTTCAAAACTCCCAGCCCCAGAGGAGTTCTGTGGAGGCTGCCGGCAGTGCGCTGCCGGCAGCTTTCGCTGCGCTGGCGGCTGCGGCGGGCTGCGCCACAGCACGCCAGCGCAGCTTAGAGGGAACATTGCCTAGATGGAACTACTACAAAATGGTTGGAAACCATTCCCACAGTATTTACAGTGGTTCACATTCAAGTTGGAAGGGCTTATTGAGGGGTGCCTCATGGGGATCAGTTCTAAGCACAGTTCTGTTCAATATCTTCATCATTGATTTGATAATGCCATAGAGAATACACTTATAAAGTGTGTGTACAATACCAACCTGGGAGGGGTTGCAAGTGCTTTGGAGGATAGTATTCAAATTCAAAATGATTTGGACAAATTAGAGAAGTGGTCTGAAGTCAGTAGGATGAAATTTAATGAGAAAAATGTGAAGTTCTCCACTTAGGAAGAACAATCAACTGCACACATACAAAATAGGAAATGACTGCTTAGGAAAGAACACTGCAGATCTCAGGGTCAACAGTGGATCACAATCTAAATATGAATCAATAGTGGTAACTCTGTTGCCAAAGAAAAAAAGCTAGCATCATTCTGGGAAGTACCATCAGGAGTGCTGTACGCAAAACATGAGAACTAATTCTTCCACTCTGCTCTGTGCTGATTAGGCCTTCCACTCTGCTCTGTGCTGATTAGGCCTGAAAATGGAGTATTGCGTACAGTTCTGGGTGCCATGTTTGAGGAAAGATAGTGAAAAACTGGAGGAAGTCCAGAAAAGAGCAATAAAAATGATTAAAGGTCTAGAAAACATGATCTTTGAGAAAAGATTAGAAAAACTGGGTTTATTTAGTCAGAAGAGAAGACCGAGAAGCGACATGACAACAGTTTTCAAATACACGGAGGTAGAAAAATTGTTCTTAAAACCCTAAGAAGAGGACATGAAGCAACGGGTTTAAACTATTGCAAAACTAGTTAAGGTTGGACTTTAGAAAAAGCTTCCTAACCGTCAGGATAGTCAAGCACTTGAACAAATTGTCTAGGGAGCTTGTGGAATCCCAATTACTGGAGTCTTTTAAGAGCAGGTTAAACAAACACCTGTCAGGGTTGGTCTAAATAATGCTTGGTCCTGCCATAAATGCAGGTCTCTTACTGTCTTTTGATTCTATGATGATCACTCCCCCCTTTTAGGAGCAGAAACTCTCACTTTTTTTCCAACCTGGAATGACAATGGATGTAGGCAATTAGTTGTGCCATGCCTGTTATAAAAGAGCTCTGCCCTTCGTTATAGTCCACTTTCATTCCTTTCTGTCATCCTTTCTCAGAAATGCAGTTCATGTGAAAAAACACAGAGAAAACCAAATCCTTTTTAGATAAGAAGTGTAATGTAAAGAGTGGTATTCAAGTTTTAAATGTCAGGTCTGTAATTCCTGACATTCTTAATGATTCAGAAGCCTTGTAAATGGATTAATAATTTTGCACATCACTATGTTACACTCTGCAAGTGTACACCTCCATCAGCTGAATGTGTCAATAACATCTCTTGATGAAGACAACTCTGAAACAAGCAGCAGCTATCCTTATTTGTTTAAACACTCTTCAGTCATCATCCTGGCTAGCTGCTCATAGATTAAGAGTGGGATGTATAGGAGACAATTAAAAATATCCACATTTTATGGAATAGAGTGGAATCATTTACTGCTGGAGAAGCATGCAACCTCTTATAGTAAAGGGACCAGCCAAGTTTCTTACATGGTTGCAACCAGCAGGAAAATAGGTAACAGCTAATAATCTCTACAAAACATTTAAACAGCAGCATGCACAGTGCTCGTCCAGTAGAGTGTTTAAGAATTTATCTTCCTAAGAAAACCTTTGGTTTTTTTTTTCCCCCCATAGGAAGCAATTTTACCAACTACTGCCTTAAATGATGACACACAGAATAAGAAAATGTGGTGCATACCTTTTGTTTGTTGTAGTGCTTAAACATTCTTATACAGTGTTCAATGATGAACAGAAGATAAATGCCTCCAAGAGCTACAAGCCCTTTCAATACCGCATCATATTCTTCCAGAAACCTTTCAACTCCTGGTCCATGCCCATGGGAATGTCCATGAAGATGTCTGTGTTCGTGAATATGACCATGGTCCCAGTGGTGACTGTGGTTATGGCCTCCTTGAGACTATTAGGAAAGAGAAAAAAGCCACAATGTGAATTTGCAGTTTCAGGAAACTAGAGTGACTTCTGGTCCCGATGACATGCGATGCTGTGCTTCAAATAACTAGTACCAAAATCCCACTTAAAAAAAATAGTCTTTTTCCCACAGAAATGGTCCATAAAATGAAGTAACGTTCACTGAACAACCCACCTTCAATCACTATCAACAGAAAATTTCTACCAGGGAGTTTTCAGCATGGCAGTTAGACAGACAGACTCCAACATCTTTACACCACTCAAGTGTGAAGGAGATTGACTGGTCATTAATTAAGGTAAAAAAAACAAAAACAAAACCTGATTATCTTTACAGCTCCTGCATTGTTACCAACTCTGATATGTTATCTAAAACAATCCAACTTTGGCTCTAACCCAAAACATACTTCTAAACTCAGACAAATATACCCCTAGAACATGTATGTTGCTGATTTTGCAAAGTAAACTATAAGTGACCCTTATAGTCTGTATCAACAGAATTATCCTAAAGAAGCCAAGCAAATTCATAGAATACATTCTCCCTCTTTTATCCCTTCAAATAAATATCAATATACTGCAACTAATTAAAAAAGCCCATTTTCTACAATATATAACCCAAACAAAATAAGGATGGGGCAGTTTATAACAAAACAAAACAAAGCAAAAACAAACAAACAAAAAAATCAAAACTAGGTTTACTAGGTTGCTAAAAACAAACAAAAGAAATGTTCCCTTGGAGTAACCTGTAATCTACCCTCACGAGTTTTCGAACCAGAACCCTCCTGAAGTACCTTTTCAAAATTCCTGAGAACAGAAGTTTCAAGAGGAGACACAAAACAGGAGTCCTGCTTTACATTTACCACATGTATTGAGAAACTCAGAATACTCCTGTAATACTTCAGTAGCACTGACCCCCTGCCGCCACAGGTTTTTAAAGACAGATAGAGGTGAAATTAACTTTTCCTTTGTTATTCATTCAGAACAAAATTCTTAAGAACTGTTTTAAAATTTCCTTCACAGCTCCAATCTACAGATCAGTGACACTACAACAGATTAACATCAAAGCATCAATGTTCATATTGAATAGTCTTCTGGGAATTTTAAAATGGAAATCATTGTTATGTGAGTGGAATAGTACTTACATGTGGCAACAGGTGGAGCAAGGCATCTCCACTCAGTGTTCCAACAGCCAGAGCAACCAGGAAAGTCAGAAGAAATTTGAAGCACCCTTGGTTAATGATGGGTATCAAGATCACGCCTAGCAAGGACAGCAGGCTAATGACAGTGATAGAAAGGATACCACAAAGCCAAGCTGTAGGAGGGAAAATATTAAATACAAAATTGTTTACCAATATAACACAAAGAAAACTCCTGTAAATAATAAATGACATTCTGTTACTTGACAGGAAGGTGACTTCATCTTAACTTAAATTGTGTCTTTATAAGTATTCAAAATGTTGAAAATCTTAAGATGTATACCCATGCAGATCCATTATAGTAAAGCATCTGTCAGTATTTCTCATCATAAACTCAAGTTTTCATGGTTTTTATAATTTGTCTTATAAATCTTTCAGCAATGTTTGCCCTTCTCTGAGAAGGTTTTGGAGTCAAATTCCATTCTAATACCAAGCACTGAAGAGGTCCTTTAGACTTAGATTGATGCAAGAAAGCAGAAATCTAGCCCGATTTGTTTAGCAAGCAGCTAATTACTTTATGTGACTAGAGGTTTTTTGGTACTTTCAATGGTGAGAATCTGACAATCTATTTATATTGCAATATTTTAATGTGGAACAAAAGCACATCTTGTATTTATTTCCTTCATGTTCAGTTACACAGGGAAAAAGCGTACAGAACTTTATTTCAACTGTAAAATGTGCTATTGGGCACTAAAGGAAGCCAATTAGCTAAGAGAGCCATTAGACTTGAGTTATTCTTTTAATGAAAAGGTGTAAAAGCTTGCTCTGTACTCCATTAACAGAACATTAAAAAAAGAAAAAATAACACAAGAGAGCAGAGAGGTAGACTTGTTTCTTTTAGATTATTATGTTTTATATGGACAACACTTGCTACCTGCCATTAATTTTAACCAGATTTTTATCCAAGGCTTGTGTGGAATCGAGAGGTCTCTCCTTTGCCAGTAAAAGGTGGCTAATCTTGGGTATCAGGATCCTTGTATACATATTTTCATATGTACATTTTCAGCTACTGACAGAAAACGAAGCCCAGCCTTTGAAGGAGAAAGTTTAGAAGTTAACACTACCACATCCTCAAAACGTAAAGTGCTTTGCCAGCAACAATGATAGCACAAAAGCTTCAAGATGCACACAATACAGAAGTACCAAAAATCTAAGAAAAGGGGTTATTAAATTCCTACTGGGAAATTTGCTTTTAAGGCAAAACCTTTTATAACCTTTAACTCCCTTACTCCTCTCGAGGTCAACAAATGTCTATATCCTAGAATAACTGATACATTTTTGTTTCATCTGAAAGAAATCCCAGCCCCTCCTTATGAATTAATCTTCAAATAAAAAGCAGAATACACTTGATAACATTTTAGAGAGGGAGCAAGACAAGAAAGACAGGATTAGGAATTTGCGGGGGGGGGGGTGAGATGTTCTGCACAATTACCAAATCAAAACAGATGCTGCTGATTCAGACTCTGTCAACTCACACCAGAGCTGTGGTGGGGGAAATATGATGATTCAAATACAAAATTGTTCTCCTGAAGTCCTTCAGGCGGGGAGGAGGAGTCCCAGACCTCAACCTCCCTTGAACAACAGGTAAAAATAGCAGGTTTTATCATTCCTTTCACTGCCAATGGATCTAGCTCTTCATTTGAGTCATTCTTCTCATTTTACATAATCTTAAAGTTTTATTTATCTTGGCTTTTGTTTTGATAAATTAATAGCTGCTATCCCAGAAGTTTATTCTGTATTTCAGAGTGCATGCTCACTCTTTACTTTGTGCAAATATACGTGATTTACTGTGATATACGTTAGACAACCACACATCTCTCTACCTCAGGTAAGAGTATTTTAAGGCTATGAAGAGGCAAGCAATCAGCAGTGAGGATAGAATTAAGATTGCCTGAATGACCTTAGTTTGGGCCCTGTATACATATGCATTATGATAATCTTTAACTAGCTAAACTAGTAGCAGCAACTGAAAGACAGGAGTTAGAGTTGCAGCAAGAAGGAAATTGTGTCTCCTCCAGAGTTATACAACCAGTTAATGACAGCAGAAGAAGGGGTTGAAAAGCATCATTGCAGTTCTCACTACATACTTTTGAGTCCTAGTCTCACTCTAGCCACACTGAATAAAACAAAAGTGAAAAAAAGAAAGTTTACTTAAAAACAAAACCAAAAAAGTCAGATAGGCTCACCAGGTCATTGTTACTACCAATGCTTATCCTATTCTGAGCTATATTCCCTTCCATTTTTTCTTATGGATGAAATATAGTTTGAATTTGGCCAAAAGTTTTGCTTAATTCCATATCTATATGGACAAAATATCTCATGCAAATAGCACACCATGTTGTGTCAGTGAGTGTTCAGATTGAAGCTAACTAGACTGCAGGCCCCTCAGAATTGCCTGCCATAATAGCAGGAATAGGATTAAACAACAGTCCTGTGCAGAGCTCTAAATAAAACTTCACATGAATTTCCCTGCCTAAATTCCCGCCTTTCACCTGATGTAAAAAACAAATCACATTTAAAGCCAGGACGAGACAAGGAGAGGGTAAAGGGGGATGGCAGAAGGAATCACTAATTTTAAATGATTTCCAAGAAAACTTACCCATGAGCAACTAGCAATTTTCCCTCAACATACAAATCCTTTGCAATAGGTCTTCAGCCATTCAAAATTTAGAGGGTAGAAAAAACCTGTCATTCACTAGCAGAGTACAAGGAACTCACCAGCACACACCCGCAGTGTGCTATTTCTTATTCTACTTGGAATTTAACTGCTATCAGAGACATTAAAACTTCAGTCACATTTTTAAACAAATAAGGAATTTAATCTTTTTCTTTGCACAGCATATGTTCTTCTCTGAATAGAAGCTTACCATTTCATCCAACAAGTTCTTGGAATGTATTGGAAACAATTTTTTTATTTCAAAAAGTGGAGAAAGATACTAGGGGAAAGGCCATTCTTGGCTTGATTTTGACAAACAGAAGTGCTGGTTGAAAATTTGAAATTGGAAGTTAACTTAGGTGAAAGTGACCATGAAATGGTAGAGTTCATGATTCTAAGGAATGGTAGGAGAGAGAACACCAAAATAAACATGCTGGATTTCAAAAAAGGTAGACTTTAGCACAATCAGGGAGCTGAAAGCTAGAATCCCATGGGAAGCATGTTTAA
Organism: Podocnemis expansa; assembly: GCA_007922195.1. Taxonomy (NCBI): domain Eukaryota; kingdom Metazoa; phylum Chordata; order Testudines; family Podocnemididae; genus Podocnemis; species Podocnemis expansa. Next base: position 1,800,697 of record ML681988.1, on the reverse strand, counting down.
GAGCAAAAACAACTGAAGACAGTTGACAGTTTTTCAAAGAGACAGTATTAAGGGCACAAGAACAAACTATTCTAGAGGGCCTCAAACCCAAATTACCATGAGGGCCATATGCGGAGTAAGCTACTGGCTCCAGGCTGCATCCCCAAAAAAAGTGCCCTTCCCCTGGCCCAGGGCCCAATCCGGTCTGGTGGCGAGAAGCCAGATCCATTCCTAGCTGCCTAGCTGCAGCAGCTAGGGATGGACCCGGATGCCCACCACTGGATGAATCCAGTCCCCACTGCCCTGCCACTGGCTTCCCCCAAGTCGCCTTGAGTCCCTGACCCCTTCCCTAACCCCCTAACTCTGCTGCCAGCTCCCCACACTCCCCTGGGTCCTTCCCTAACTCCTTACCCTGCCACTAGCTCCCCCACTCCCACTTGCATTGGCAGTGGTGAAACTGCCCCCCACCCAGCACTGGTGGCTGTGCTCTGGCCGGTGGCAGGGAATACCCCCTTGCTGTGCCGCCAGCTCCCTGCACTCCCCCCGGACCAATCCCTCACAGCCTATCCCTGGCAGCTGCCAGTCCCCAACCCCACACCCACCCACCGTCCCCCTACCTGGCTGCTGGAGCAGCCACATCCCAGGTTGGGCACCCACCCAAGCATGCTCAGTGTACGCTCAGGGTGGGAGTTTTAAAAACTCCCTTCCTGAGGCAGCTCCTTGTTGGCACTTGCAGCTGCCCCACAGGGAACATTGCTGGCCAGTGCCCTCTAAAATTTGGCTCCTTCACAGCAGTGGCTGACGACCCGGGGGGGGGGGGGGGGAGAAGGAGAGCAGGCAATGTGGCAAGGCCTACACCAGAAGCACAGCTGATGCCAAGCTCCCAGCCAGTGGAGGGGCTCAGCACTTGAAAAAGCCCTGCAGGCCACTTCTGACCTGCGGATCAAAGGGGTTGAGAGTCCCTGGATTCCAGGGATCATCAGGAACCACACAGGAGGTAACTCTGAGGATCGCATGCAGGCCATGTGTTTGAGACCCCTACACTATTCCAATGTGCCAGAAGGATAGGAAATATGGCAAGAGAGCACCCTGGCTTAACCAGGAGATTTTCAATCATCTAAAAATGAACGAAATCTTACAAAAAGTGGAAACTTGGACGAATTACAAAGGAGGACTATAAACAAACAACAGTTATGTAGGGGAAAATTCAGAAAGGCCAAGGCACAAACTGAGGTCAAACTAGCTAAAGGCATAAAAGGTAACCAAAAAACCCAAACATTTTTAAATACATTAAAAGTAAGAAAAAGACCAAGGGCAGTGCACGTCCATTACTTAACAAAGAGGGAAAAACAAACAGAAAATGTGGAAACAACAGAGGAACTAAATGATTTTTAGTTTAGTTATTACTGAGAACAACTAGGCTGTTCTCGGCAGTAACAGAGGACAGAACAAAGAGCAATGGTTTCAAGTTGCAGCTCGGAAGGTCAAGGTTGGATACTAGGGAAAACTCTCTCAATAGGAGAGTGGTGAAGCATTGGAATGAGTTGCCTAGTGAGGTGAGGTAATCTCCATCTTTGGAGATATTTAAGGTCCAGTTACATAATACCCTGGCTGGGATGATTTAGTGACAGTGGTCCTGCTTTTAGCAGGGCGTTGGACTAGATGACCTCATAAGGTCCCTTCCAACCCTATGATTCTATGATTTTTTTCATTTCGGTTTTCACTGAGAAGGTTGGTGGTGACGGGATGCCTGATGTAGGGGAGGGCAGTAAAAATGGGATAGGATCGGAAGTTAAAATGGGGAAAGAACAAGTTAAAAATTACCTGGACAAGTTAAATGTCTTCAAGTCACCAAGGCCAGACAATATACACCCTAGAATACTCAAGGGGCTGACTGAGGGGATATTTGATCCATTAGGTATTATCTTTTAAAAATCATGGAACACTGAAGAAGTCCTGGAGGACTGGAGAAGAGCAAATATAGTGCCCATCTATAAAAAGGGAGATAAGGACACAACCCAGGCAATTATAGACCAGTCAGCTTACCCTCTGGTACCAGGAAAAATAATGGAACAAATAATTAAGGAATCCATTAGCAAGCATCTAGAAGACAATAAGATGCTAAGTGATAGTCAGCATGGATTTGTCAAGAACAAATTGTGTCAAACCAACCTGATAGCTTTCTGTGGTGGGGCAACAAGCCTGTGGATAGAGGGTAAGCAGTAGATGTGGTGTATCTAGACTTTAGAAAGGCTTTTGATATGGTCCTCACATCACCTTTTCATTAACAAACTTGGGAAGTACAGCCTGGATGGAGCTACTATAAGATGGGTGAAAAATCTGACAACAGCTCCCAGAGAGTAGTTATGAATAGTTCACAGTCATGCTGGAAGGGCATAATGAGCGGGGTACTGCAAGGATCAGTTCTGGGTCCAGGTCTGTTCAATATTTTCATTAATGATTTAGATGATAGCATACACAGTGGGTACACTTACAATGTTTGCCAATGATACCAAGCAGGTAGGGGTTGCAAATGCTTTAGAGGACAGGATCACAATTCAAAATGATCTGGACAAACTGGTGAACTGGTCTGAGGTAAACAGAATGAAATTTGATAAAGCCAAGTGCAAAGTGCTCCACTTAGGGCTGAACAACCCATTGCACGCACACAAAATGGGCAATGACTGCCTAGGAATGAGTACTGCAGAAAGGGATCTGGGTGCCATAGTGGACCACAAACTAAATATGAGTCAACAGCATAATGCTGTTGCAAAAAAAGCAAACCCCATTCTGGGATGTATTAACAGGAGTATTGTAAGAAAGATGCAAGACGTAATTCTTCCACTCTACTCAGCCCTGGTTAGGCCTCAACTGGAGTAGTGTGTCCAGTTCCAGATGCCTCATTTCAGGAAAAACGTGGACAAACTGGAGGAAGTCCAGAGAAGAGCAACACAAATGATCAGAGATCCAGAACACTTGACTTCTGAAGGAAGACTGAAAGAGCTGGGTTTGTTTAGTCTAGAAAAGAGGAGACAGAGGGGCGATGATAACAGTTTTTAAGTATCTCTAGAAGGAGAGAGAAAACTGTTCTCCTTAACAGCCAATGATAGGACGAGAAGCAATGGACTTAAATTACAGCAAAGGAGCTTTAGGTTGGATATTAGGAAAAAACTCCTAACTGTCACGATGATTAACCACTGCAATAAGTTGCCTAGTCAGGCTGTGGAATCTCCATCACTGGAAGTATTTAAGAGCAGATTAGACAACCACTTGTCAGGGATAGTTTAAGAACATACTTGGTTCTGCCATGAGTGCAAGGAACTGGACTTAATGACCTCTCACGGTCCCTTCCGTTTTCTATGATTCCTGTTCCATATCGTAAAAAGCTGCACACAGGGGGACTGATCTGTAATCCTTCCTATTTATAGGAAATTAAATTTCACCAAATTATTCTCCCCTCTCCCACGTAGAAAGATCTACAGTTGACTTCCTTATAGTGAGATTTTATCAGTAGTGTGTAGTCACAGATAAAAACTGTCAAACTAAGTACAATGCTATAGACAACTAATCTCTAATCCCTCACGTATTACAGCGAATAGTGCCCTTTTTCCAAAGGCAGAATGGGCAGGTGATTGCTTATAGAACTGAGAGAAGGGGCAGCGAGCCACATAGCTGCCACATAGCTGCCCTAGCTGTGCCTCATGAGACAGTCTTTCAGCCCAGGTAGATGCCTTGGCTCCGAATTCATGAGCCATTTGAAGGAAAAGTCAAACATTTTGTGCTATGTAATTCCAATATACTCCATTTGATGCATCTTTAAATAAAAACTGTGACTTTCTTGGCCTTGGCTGCTGGATAAGAAAAACAGGTATTAAATCTCTGAAAAATTCTGCGTTCTATGCAGTTCAAAAACCCTACATGTATTTAGCTTTTCTTGTATCTAAACCCAGGAAGAAAGGGAGCAAGGCGGCACAATCACCTTTTGTGAAAATATGGAATTGGTTATGTGAAGTAGCCAGCACTGTGGTTTCCTAGATAGCATTTGGAATTGCAACATCTTCCTGGCTGAGGCAATGACTACAAGGAAGGTACTTTGATAAGTAAAGCTACTGTTGCTTTGTAGACCAAATGCAAATTTTAATGCAATCAGACTCAAGCTTGTGTTCCACGCATTCAGAGAGGCCTAATTAAAGCTGCTGCTCAGAGGAATTTCAATGACAGGGTGAAGTGAAATTCATCTTCAATATACAGGATAGATCTGACAGTCGTCCTTTTAAGGCTTTTGGTTTTATGTTTGCAGTCAGATTATTTTATGAAAATTTCAGGGCATGCCTGTCACAGGATTTAAGGATTATATTATGGTCATTTCATTACTACTAAGCTTTTACAGTTTCTTGAATACATGCTGCTTGTTGTCTCCTTCTAAGACACCAGCAAGATGGTAGTTTGTTCACCAAGCACCCTTTCAACTAATTACCTTTCAGACACTACAAAGCTAGGTTAAGCCAACCCATCTGATGCACAATCAATATCAACATCTATCCATCCATATAGTAGATTGTTCTTGAAATGTGGGGGGAAGTGGATGGCTGAACAGATACTCATCAACTAGTTAAGGAGTCATCTGATCTACTGTTCTGGAAGACAGGGCGCTAGGTAGAATGGAGGTGGGAAGAATAACATTCTGCTAATTCCAGAGACGAGCATCCTTTGTCATTATATTTCAGTCACAAGAGAACCTGGCTGCTTCTTATTTATTTTGATATATAACTCTACTGTTGGTCTACATATGGCTCTTTTGAACAACTAACCCAAGCTATTCTGATACTGGAGCGGGGTGAGGGGAAAAGGAACAATGCAGCATAGGGTTGAAATAATACTGGATTATTAAAACAAATGAGGAGTCCTGGGGCACTCTGAAACACAACACGCTTATCTGAGCATGAGCTTTCACGGGCTATAACCTGCTTTGTCAGACACATGCAGTGGAAACTGTAGTGTATTAGGTGTGTGTATATATATAAATTCCCCTCTCACCCCTATGGGTGGTATGTGTCATCCTCAACCTCGGGTCCTCTACCAGAGGCCTGGGAGTTTGAGGGTTCTGCGCAGTATCTTAGCTGTTCCTAGCACTGCACTCTTCTGGACAGAGAGCTCTGATGTTGTTCCTGGGATCTGTTGCAGCCACTCTCCCAGCCTAGGAGTCACAGCCCCGAGTGCTCCTACCACCACCGGGACCACTTTGGCCTTCACTTTCAACATCCGTTCTAGTTCCTCTTTCAGGCCCTGGTACTTCTCCAGCTTCTCATACTCCTTCTTCCTGATGTTGCTGTCACTTGGCACTGCTACATCTATCACCACCGCTGTCTTCTGGTCCTTGTCTATTACCACAATGTCTGGTTGATTGGTGAGTACCTGCCTGTCTGTCTGGATCTGGAAGTCCCACAGAATCTTAGCCCTGTTATTCTCCACGACCTTCTGTGGAATCTCCCATCTGGTCTTGGGAGGGTCTAGCCCATACACTGTGCAGATGTTCCTGTACACAATGCCAGCTACTTGGTTGTGCCGTTCAGTGTATGGTGTTCCTGCCTGCATCTCACATCCTGCCACTATGTGTTAGACTGTCTCTGAGGCCCCTCTGCACAGTCTGCACCTTGGGTCCTGTCTAGTGTGGTAGACCCCTGCTTCAATGAATCTGGTGCTCAGTGCCTGTTCTTGTGCTGCTATGATCAGTGCCGCTGTCTTTTAGTCCAGCCCTTTCCAGCCACTGGTAGGATTTCCCAATGTCAGCCACCTCAGCTATCTGTCGATGGTACATCCCATGCAGGGTCTTGTCTTGCCATGACACTTCTGCTTGATCTTCCTCCCATGTCTGCTGCTGCTGCCTCAGGCATTCTCTCAGCAGCTCATCTTTGGGTGCCATCTTACTTGATGTACTCCTGGGTGCTCTGTGTTTCGTCCAGGACAGTGGCTTTGACACTTACCAAACCCCGCCCGCCGTCTTTCCGCTGGTGTACAGTCTCTGGGTGTTGGATTTGGGGTGGAAACCTCCGTATATTGTGAGGAGCTTCCGGGTCTTCACATCAGCAGCCTCCATGTCCTCCTTTGGCCAGCTCACTATACTGGCAGGGTATCCAATGACTGGCAGGGTGTACCTGTTCATGGTGCGGATCTTGTTTTTCCCATTGAGCTGGCTCTTCAGGACCTGTCTTATCCTTTGGTGGTACTTGGATGTTGCTGTCTTCCTTGCCTCCTCATCGTGGTTCCCATGTGACTGTGGGATGCTAAAGTACTTGTAGCTGGTCTGTATGTCTGCTATGTGGCCTGCTGGTAGTTCCACCCCATCAGTCTTGACTACCTTCCCTCTCTTTACTACCATCTGGCCACACTTCTCCAGTCCGAATGACATCCCAATATCCTCACTGTAGATCCGTGTCAGGTGGACTAACGAGTCGATGTCTCATTCATTCTTAGCATACAGCTTGATGTCATCCATGTAGAGGAGGTGGGCTAATGGTAGTTCCACTCTTGAACTTGTATCCGTATCCAGTCCTTGTGATTATATGGCTGAGGGGGTTCAAGCCAATGCAGAACAGCAGCGGGAACAGCGCATCACCTTGGTATATGCTGCACTTGATGGCCACTTGTGCAAGCTGTCTTGAGTTGACTTCCAGTGTTGTCTTCCACAGTCCCATTGAGTTCTTGAGGAAAGTCCTTAGTGTCCTGTTGACTTTGTATAGCGCCAGACATTCACAGATCCATGTGTGCGGCACTGAGTCGTAGGCTTTCCTGTAGTCAATCCAGGCTGTGCTCAGATTGGTCTGTCTAGACCCTGAGTCTTGGGCGACTGCTCTATCTATGAGCAACTGGTGTTTTGAGCCTCTGGTGTTGTTCCCAATGCCCTTCTGAGCTGTGCTCATGTACTGGCCCACATGGTCCTGTAGCTTGGCGGCTATGATGCCTGATAGGACTTTCCATGTTGTGGGGAGGCAGGTTATTGGCCGGTTGTTGGACGCTGCTGTTCCCTTGTGGGGGTCTTTCATGATCAGCACTGTCCTTCCTTGTGTTAGCCAGTCTGGCTGGGAGCCTGCTGCTAGCAGCTGGTTCATCTGTGCTGCTAGGCGTTCATGCACTGCTGTTAGTTTCTTTAGCCAGTAGGTGTGGATCATGTCCGGGCCAGGTGCTGTCCAGCTCTTCATGTTCTTGACCCGCTGTTGGATGTCTGCTACTGTGATGGTGACTGGTTCCTGTTCTGGGAGATTGCTGTGATCTGTTCTCAGGTCCTGCAGCCACTTTGCATTGGTGTTATGAGTCTTCTCTTTCTCCCAGATGTTCTTCCAGTACTGTTCAGTTTCTGCTGTTGGTGGCTCTGCTGTTACTGTGTTGTTGCACTGCAGTTGGGAGTACACCTTGGATGGTTCTTTGGAGAACAGAGCATTTATCTTTTCGGCCTCTGCTTCTCTAGTGTATCTCCTTAGCCTGGTAGCCAGTGCTGTGAGCCTTTGTTTAGCAGTCTCTAGGGGCTTCAGATGGAGTCAGGCCCTTGTATTTTTTCAGTAGCCCAGTCTTATCCTTAATCTCTACACACTTCTGTAGTTCCACCAGCTGACTAACTTCTCTCCGAGGTGCCTTGATCTTATCCTCCAACCTCATTTTCTGGGGGGGGGGAGTATGTACTGCTGTTCTTCTTGACCGTGTAGCCAAGCATCTCCAGGATTACAGAAGCTGTAGCGTATACCAGTTCATTGGTTTGAGTTACGGTGGTAGTGGGAATTATCGTTAATGCTCTATTGGCATCTTCTAGCATACTATCTGATGGTACTTCTTCAATGAGCCTTGGTAATCGGTCTCGAGGACTGACTGTGGCTAGTTTATCCATGATCTTATGCCTCATATCAGCTGCTGTGCTCTGTAATGGAGGGGGTGGCAGTGAAGTTCCAGCTTCAGGTATTGGCTGCACATCTAGTTGTTCTTCTGGGTCTTCTTCTTGAGTCCAGGATGTAATGTGGAGTTGGTCTATCTCAAGTTGTGAAAGCAGCTTCCTCTTTCCTATGTTGAAGCATTGGGTAACTAGCTGTTTCTCAGTTAGTGTGGATGTAGGTCTTTTGTCCATCCATAGTTCCCTCACACATTTCATATATCCCCTCTCATTAGGTCTGCTGTGGTAGTAGCACTCCCTCAATTCCAGGTTCTCTTGTCTCATCCATGTATGGTTTGTTCCAGTAGCCCACTTATCATCAGATTGTCCTAGTTCCCCAGCATCTGGCGTGGACCTTGTTAATCCAGTCAATGTCCATGCCAGCATGACTCTCCTCGTTTGTGTCACTCTCACGTTTGAGGTAGCAACTGAGGCATTAGGGGGTCTCTTGCCAAAGGACCCCTAGTGGAAAGGTAGGTACCAACCGGGATTTGAACCCCAGTCTCCCATATTAAAGGGCAGCGCTCTTAAGCACTACGCTATCCAGTCACCACACACACATACATACACATACACACACACTCTCACTCTCTCTCTCTTCCTCCCTCAACTCAAGAGCTACACAAGTTGATTATTAAACCTTCAAGAGCCACACTGAGGCATGTAGCCATATACTTTTACTTACTAAATTGATTTTGCTGATGTTCTTCTGTGAGCCATACCTTTTCATTCAAGAGTCACACGTGCCTCCTAAGCTACAGTTTGGCCATACCTGATATATACACATGCAAAGAAGGGTAAGACACATTATTATGTGGAGCACCAGTGTTAACAAGGTCAGTTTGAACAGTGTAGATGTGACCCATAGTTGATGAGAATATTTAAAGAGGGAAAGTTACTTTTTATAGTGAGCTTGCGACTCCCAACACATCTCCTACTCTGCAGTTTCACAGTGAACTCTGTTTTTGAAGATTTTCTTTCCCCTCCTGAAGTATGGTAACTTAAGTCAGTTAGTGAATGTCCAGGGAAAGTACAGTGCTCTTCTACTGGTTTTTGAATGTTACCACTCTTGATGTCTGATTTGTGTCCATTTACTCTCTTGTGAAAAGACTGTCTGCTTTGTCCAACGTATATGGCGGAGGGGGGAATTGTTGGCACATGATGGCACATTCACATTGGTGCATGCGCAGATGAATGAGCCCCTAATGGAGTGGTTGGTTTGGTTAGGTCCTATAATGGTATCAGTTGAGTAAATATGCAGGCAGAATTGGCACTGAGGCTTGTTACAGGGATTCACATCCTGGGTTACTGTTTCTGTTGTTTGACGCACACTTTCTGGTGAGTATTTGCTTCATGTTCGGGCACTGTCTGCAAGCAAGAACTGTCCTACTACCTCGCAAAGCCTGAGAGAGTGAGCGATAATTTTCCAGGATAGGCTGTATATCCTTACTGATGTACAGAAGAGCTTTTAAATCAGGGGTGTAGGTTCTGTTGTTTTCTTTGTTGGGCCCTTTCATGGCATGCACATCTGTGCACCCTAGGTTATAATGTATGTACTTTTCTGTTTACTTTTGCAAGGTAATTGTGTGGTTTGATGCCAGTTATGCTATACAAGGTTGCCTTCTGAATGCTTTGCCTTACTGTTATGCCACAATGTTTCCAGCAACATCATGTATGTGAAGCATGTTACATGGCTCAAACCATCAGGAGAAGAATGGAGCATGGAGGCCAAAGAGGTACATGATAAAGACAATGTATCCCCGGCTCAGGTGGAACTAAGGAAATCACCTTAGCCCAGTAATATGAGGGGCTGAGGGAGAATGGGAAACCAAGAGACACTGAATTGCTAGAGGCTTTTTGCCAGAGAAACTCCATCTTGAAATATTCTCTAACTTCAAGCAGGATCTGGGCCCTAGTGATAGGCAGAGCATGGCTGTAAAAATATCTTTCAGCTGAATACCTTGTGAGTAATCTTAGACCATAAGATTAGATTAGGTAGTGATGTGGGTACAGAATACGTCATATCTTTTATTTGCTTGTGACAAGTCCCGACTCCTTTATTAAATGATTGTCCATTGCTTTGCTATACACTCACTTAAAATCATGTTCTAATCAATAAAGAAGTATTTGTTTTATTTAAAGCCATGTAAACTTTAGAGGGTGTTAATGAACAGAGCTGGGTATATTCATTTCATTGATAAATGGGCAAACTGGAGTCCATGAGCCTAACAGTAGTTAGAGAAATTGTCCCAATCCCTGTAGGACAGTAGTTCTTGGTGTGGCATATGGGAGTTCTCACTTGGGGACCATCCCCTAACTGGCTTAAGAGCACATACCCACTGCCTGGGACCAATCACATGCAGGAGGCCAGCATGCATTGACTCAGGAGCAAGTAGCCACCTAGCACTGTGGAATAAGTTGGGGCTCTGGAGGGGAGATGGGGGGGGGGGGTCGCAGTGGCACACCAGACCTGATTCTGGGAAAGGAACATCGCAGACCTGTCCTGTAATGAGAAACTTTTGCATTTAATGAGAAACTTTTGACCCATCTGGCTGTGTCAATCCATTTCTTCACTTCCCTTGGTGGGTACTGTAGTCTTAAGAATGCTTGTTTCCCCTGCCCCCAATGATTTCTTTAATTATTTTCACAAAGCTTCTTAATGATCTAAAAGCTCATAATTAATAGCTACACTGTAACCATTAAGATGACTATAGCTATAAGCTTAGAATCACATCAGAACCTGAAGTGATTGCCAATTCCAAATGGGGAAAAAATGTTTCCACTTTCATCTTCCAATTTCTCAGCCTGACTGGAGTGCAAAAGATGTTTAGATTTCCAAGTGATCATTACCTGAAACACTCTTGATGCCATATTTATGTAAAAAGGGGCTCAGCTCCCTTTGCCTCTCTACGGCACTATTTACGATGCATACCAGAGCAGCCTAGCGGCTTTGATCAAGCTTCGGAAAAATCCTGGATTGCTGATATTGATATATCAGCTTTCCCCATGCCCTACTATCACATATGCAATTAGTAGAGTTTCTCAAGCTCAATCATTCTCATTATAATAGGGAGACACTGGCTGCACTAACACAGCTACCCCGCTGGAACTTATGAATGGGTTTACTTCAGATAAAAAAAAAATACACATCATTACCTAATCAAGTTGCCATGCAGCTTTGCAAATGACAAAGGAGTTTCTATTAGACAACCCCAAATCAACAATTCACAGACTTATTACATTTAACTGGCAAATATTTTATTTATATTGAAGATTCCAGAAATATTACGAAGTGCTAAATGTCTCCAATGAGCTTCACTTATTTTGCAAATTAGGTCACAAAACTCTAAAGGTCTTCAAGCTTTGTTATTCATCAGCTCTCTTTCTCATTATTGAGACAGAAAATACTTTCTTCTAAAAAGAAGTGCTCATCTGTGGAAACTTTCTAATTAACTCGGTTCAAAGCATGTGCAAGATGACAGTTTTCTTTACTGTTTCAACTTTTTAATTGGTACAAAACGCTTAGTGGCCTTTTCTTAAATCCTCCCGATAATTAAACAAGGGTCAACTCTGATTCAAATGAGTCTACCCTGTGAAACAAACAATTTGCTATCATACTCAACATCTAGCATATCTGGTTTACAGCAATCTCTGAATAAACATTAATAAGGTAGTAGCTGTGTCACTATGGAAGATTTATATAGAACAAGTTAACCTTTCTTAATGATGCTGCAACCAACAACAACTCGTATGGCATTCTTCTCAACAATTTTTAACATCTATCAGGACACAATTAATACAGGCTTGATTTTTTGATGATATTAATAAGCACCTGCAAACAATAAATCAATATTTACACTACTTTTTGTAACAAAGTGGAAATTTTCATTATTATTTCTATGAATACTATACATGCCTCAGTCTCCTTGTGCATTGCTACTAAGTAGGAGGAACAGCACAGAAGGCAGTAGATGTGTTGGTGTCATCTCTGTCAGGCTAGAATGTATAGTTACTAAAAAAACCTCTCAAATCAAAGTCCAGCATGAAAAAGGGATGCCCCAAGGGCTGAGCAAACAACAACTAACAGGAGGAAACTCCAACAGGCAGGACATGTGAACTAAGGTGGAAAAGACCTTTTTGGAGGAACTCACTAATAAGCACAGACCTGAGGGGACACAAAGGGACTAGACAGACAGGGGTGGAAAGAGCCAGAGATGGAATCCATGATAGATTGGTTGGCTCACCAGGGCACTAGTTTGCCGTAACTTTTGCCTCTATCTGCTAACCTAAGGTAGAATTACCATGTTTCAAGTTCCTGAAAAGAGAACACTGACAGAGGTGGGAGGTGTTGCTGGGAGGGGAAGAAGGGGGTTGTTGGAAGGGGTACCTGGGACCTCACTCTTGAAGTGGGGGCAACAGTGTTGGTTCCTATCACAGTGGTGGGGCAACTGGCACAGACCCAAAACACACTGACTGCAGTCAATCAGAGGCTACCTGAGTGGTTCCCCTCATCCCCAAGGCCTGGGTGGGCAGGATGTGGCAACTACAAAGGACCAATCAGATGCAAATGCTGAGGAGGGGCCAATCTGCGCTCTTTCTGAGTGGCAATATTTAATTTGCAGAAAACCTGGAAATTACCTCTTATCTGAACAGAAGGCGAAGGATCAAAAGAGAAGAAGTGTCTGGGAAAACCTGAACATATGGGTAACACTAACCTTAGGACTTTCAGATTTGGTAGCCAGGTGGCTAATAAATGGTTACTTTGTTCTAGAAAGGCTGATGTATGGTCATAAACACACACTGAGAGCACTGTGCCCTGCAGCAGTGCATTGTGGGTCTCTGGCCCGAGGCACAATACATACTTTTGTTCATCTTCCTGTTGGTGGCAGCATCCCACCAAGGAAGGGTGGGTGTCCATGGGCCTGTTCTCTGCTCTCTCAATCCTGCCCCCCCCCCCCATCACACTGCAGTGGGAGTGGCAGGTGCGGCAGCAGTGGTATACTGATGGGGCCATGCATCTGGGCACTAGCTCCCCCTGCTGATCTCTGGCAGCCATGCCATTCTCATCTGCAGCTCACTAGGGCCGGTTACAAATTTTGCCAGTTAAGAGTTTCTGGCACTACACCTGGCTCGTGCAGCTGCTGGGAATGTTATCAGTGCAGTACCTCTAAGGTCTTCCATTCTGAACGACTGAACAGAGATTAAAACACTCAAAGTTCCGAGGTCCAGAATCTGTCTCCTTCCCGTATTTCTCTTTAGGACCGAGAAGTACCAAGTATTTTTCTGATGAAATCCAGTGGAACAGTTCAATCACCTTCAGTGTTAGGAGAGACTGCACCTCTTGTCTCAAGAGATCCTTGTGAGAAGCATCCCTGGAGATGAATGGGAGTCTCTGAGCAGGCGGTTAGAAGCTGAATTGAATAAAATTAACTTGTAGAAATCACCTCCATAACTCACCTGTCTAAGCTTATGCACTCCCAGGAAAAAGATCGCCACAGGGATGGAAGCAGGCAAGATAAGAGTGTAGGATCCAGAGTGGGACGTTGTGTGAGACCCTGACAATCTGTGGACAACTTTGGCTAAGAGGCTGCTGAAGAGGAGGGCCCTTCCTTCGGGACTCTGGGTTTCTTCCTGGGGTTTTCCATCAGTCTCATGGACTGATCAACTGGATAAGATCATTCAGTCATCTGCCACTTGCTGCATTTTCCTTCTGTTTCAAGTTTGTAAATACCCAGAGATCTTACTATCACTCAAGCCTTTTTCAGAGAATGACAGGACTCCCTGTGGTTTCACTAAATAACCTGGGTCCCTCAGAAGGCAGGTCCTCAATGGTATTTTGTACCTCCCAGGGGACACTGGAGGACTGCATCTAGGAAACTTGGAGTATAAATACTGCCATAACCTTGGAAAGTGCAACTGTCCACAGCACCAAGTGAAGCTCAGAGAGATACTTTAGCAATTACTTGACCAACTGTGATGAGGACCTAAAAACTACTCCCTCTAATCCTGTGGCAGATATTTAATAAAGGCAGAAAACTTAGAATAGTTTGTGAAGTCATATTTTACCATCACACCTTGATAAGTGGACCCAGTGAACTGCAAAGAAGCCAGAGAGTAGCTCTTGCAACTCAAAGGTCCAGTTGCTGGATACTCTTGTCCAATGGCATTGTCTGTTACTTTTCTTTGTGGCCTCAACCACCAGAATGCTGGGTGTAGGGAGGGGAAAAAAAAATCCAAGTCTGTGGATGGAATATAATAATTTTCTGTTAGCCTATTTGTAAACAAGCAGCATAGGGACTAGAGTTTGCCATATAATGCATGCTGGGGCTAACAAAAAGTTTATTTGGCAAGGGGATCTTGTGCTGGGGAGAAGATCCATGAAAGATATTTAATAAGGAAAGCCGGGGTTCCGTTATCTCTTCAACAGATTAATAAATTGCTTGCTATACATTTTCTCAAGTCTTGAAGGACCTTGAAATCACCTGAGTAAGACACTGGAGTAAAATATGAGAACCTCACCAGGTGAGAACAAAGGACTTGGGGAAAGATGTTTCTTCCTCGTCAGCTGATATGTGTTACTCAATTAAATGCATCTGAAGAGCAAGGCTCAATGACACTAACGGCTGCTCCAGACATGCCATTTCACAAGATGGCACCTCTAGAGCTAGTCACTATAGAGAGCCCATGAGTTCCAATAAACCCACTAAGGTGGCAAATAAGGGAAAAGGAGGGTCCCAAGATTGTTCTTGCTAGAGTCCATGGTTGTATCACCCACCAGGAATTTCCTCCTTGAGTCACACCTCAAAAGGAAGATATCCGGAAAGCAACAGACCCTTGTACAGGCAGCTCATTCAGAAAAGGCATCATCTTCTATGTCCTCTGTGGAAGCAGAAGGTGCTAGCACCAAAGCTGGCATTGAGTCTCAGGAAAATACCTTAAACTTTATTGGTAGACAGTTTTGGCAGCCGCTTGGCTGGTGAGTTAGCACTGGGGGAAATGGCATCAGTGCCAAATGGAAATTTTTCCAGTACCTTCAAAGAACTAACGTGAGTTTGCTGATCTGCACCAAAGGATGAGTCACTGTCAAATGGTATAGATAGAAAGTAGAGTATGTTTCTATCAGAGGGCAATCCTGCTCACCCCCCAGGGGCAGTTAGGGGTCACTACAGCCCTGCGGCTGCTTTCTCTCCTAATGGTCAGAGCCAGCATATTGGCCCTGTTGTGCAGGACCACAAAGCCTAGTAGCTGGCGTCAGTAACAGCCCCTGGTTCACAGGTTGGCTTAGCAGTGGCCAGAGTCAACAAAGCAACCCTTTCAGTAAGAGCAGTGAAGCTTAATAGCCGGAGACCATAAAGCAGTCATTTCGGTCAGGGAAACGCGGCCCAGTGACCAGAGACAAAGCGATTTCTCCTGTCAGGGCAGCCTGGCCTAATGTCCAGAGTCAACAGTAAGTCACCCAATGCTGTGAAATAATGTGGTCTACTGTCACTCTGGGGAGTTGGTGTCTGGTGCTCAAAGTAGAAGGGCTCAGGCTCTCCTTGCTCCTCTGAGCCCAGCCAGGAAGTTGGCAATGGCACTCACCACAGTCAGCAGGGCTCCTGAAAGCTGCTCACCAGTCCCGATTCTCTCACTGTACTAATGTTCAAGTCTCATGGGCTACTTCCTATGCTGTCATCAGCAGCAATGATCCACACTTCCGAGGCCCACAAGGGTCTTCAGCCAATGCAGTTCCTGACAACTTGCTCCCTTACGTAAGTTCATCGAACAGCCCAGAATTCATCTGGTGCCCTGCTTGCCCTAACTCTAGATTCACAGCCTGTCTCAGCTCTCTGCAGTGTTGGCAGGCTGCATCCTCCTCCTTCAATCACCAGCACTGACTGAGCTGCTTGGCTTCCTCTTATACCCTCTCTCAGGAGACAGCATGTGCAAAAGGGTTGAGGGGGCGTGGCCTCAGCCCACAGGGCCGAGTTAACCCTTAGCGATCCAGTGTAGGACAAGCATGCCACTTCAGTTCTGCAAAATTAGTTGGTGCTGGGAAAGAGTGCCTCTCTGTATCACTCAATACCAATGATTCAGGTTCTTCCAGGATAGGGATATCACCACAGTGCAGGAGCCTGGATGGTACCAGGGACTCTAGATAGTGATCCTCAGAAGTCAGTGCAGCAACAGCTCTGAAGAACTGGTGTGGATAAGGTTGGATTTCAGCTTGACTCCAGGAGTTTTGAAGGTACCAGGTTCAGTGCTGACATCATGCATCTTCAGGTGGCTTCTCGGTCACAGTTTCTTTGACAGAGTTTGGAGCTGGTACAAATCGAGATAGGAACTCCTGAAGTAGGACACAGGGTCTCCTGAGACTTGTATTCAGGCTGACTTTCCCCTTCTCTAATCCTACTCTGGAGAATGGAAATTTATTTATTTATTCTTTTTAAAACACAACCTCGGTGGTGCAGCAGAGCCCACAGGGTCTCTGCTTACCACTGGAGGAGGGATGATTGGAAACTACACCATATGGAGGAGAATGGACTCAATCCAAGCTCCAGAAAATGGTCTATTAACAGGAGTTTTAGCCTGTCCTCCCTCAGCTTTTTAGGTCTGCTTTTACATGTTGAGCAAATCTTATATTTGGAGGGGATGTGAGATTCCCTAAGGAAGCAAAGGTAGTCAATGTCCTTCACAGTGGAAAAAATAACTATGGCAGGTCTGGCAGGGTTTGAAGCTCAGGATGTTAGGCATAACTCACCCTAAAGACCATGGATGAAGGCCTGAGAAAACAAAAAGTCCTGATCAGGGAAAAAAGAGAAAGGGGGAACCCCAACTCTACAGGTACAAATGATGCTAAGAAAAAACAAATAATATTTTTCTTTATTTTTATAATCAAGAAGTGCAGCAAATTGCATCACTAGCTAACAGACACCACAACCCTTCATCTCAAGCTGCAGGTGGCTGTGCAGGAACTG
Source organism: Podocnemis expansa (assembly GCA_007922195.1). Taxonomy (NCBI): domain Eukaryota; kingdom Metazoa; phylum Chordata; order Testudines; family Podocnemididae; genus Podocnemis; species Podocnemis expansa. The sequence continues at coordinate 1,783,843 of ML681988.1, read as the reverse complement.
GAGTGGCAGCAGGTCTGCCCCTCTCTACATAGGGAACAAGGGTGTGTAGCATGCCAGCATAAAGGTGCAGGCACCGCTAATAAAAATCTGTGATCTTAAGCACATAGACACATGCACTCCTAACATGGAGAACCCATAGGGACACTACTCAAAGAAGAAACAAAATATTTCCCTAAAATAAGTTTTCAATGAGGATGTTGCTGTTTGCTTTTCCTATATGCATGTTTTTAGGTCAGTTATCATAAAATCTTGAATCCCCGATGAGTGAACCTGCAAAATTAACATGTAGAAAAAACAGGTACTCTCTCACCTCAAGAGAAAAATGTCAAAATATTTAAATATGGTATAGTCCTAGGAAAATTGTTTAAGACAGAACATACTACTCCAACAGAGAAACTGAGCAATGTGGCACAACTCCCCTGGTTCGCAGTATATGGATGCAGAGTGACATGAAGGCGGGCCAGAAGACAGCCATTAGATTCAGACACAAATAATATGCAGAAAAACTGCAATTTCTTCAGCTTCAAAAGGCAAAAGGGTCAGGTTCCACTTTCAGTCACTGTTGTGCAGCCCTACTAAACACCACAACGTTCAAAGGCTAGCAGCACAGAACTCAAAGATGAAAGCATGCAGCACAGAAATTGAAGATTAAAGCACTGACGCTCAACCCTTTGGTCTGACTGAGCTGGACACAGAATTCAAAAGGAACCAATGGGAAGACGTTTAAACCTCCTGCATCTTAGGTCTAGCTGGGAGCCTTAGACTGGTCTAACTTGCACCTGCTGTAAAGTGCTGCCATGAATGACCACTGAGGTTCAAGAGAACACAGATGAACTTCACCCACCTTCCCTTTTACTGTGAAATCCACATTAAGTTATATACACTCAAATAAAAGGAAACAATCATTTTAAAAACCGCTGAATTTTCTATATACGGATTATCCTTGCTCTGAGCTTGTACATGAACAATAATACAAATAAAAAACCAAATCGAAACATTCTTTAACAGCATATTACCTTACCTGATGCACCTATTTTATCCTTATTTGCAGCTGCCCTTTTATCTTTATTCAAGTCTTCAACTAGAAAATCATCATAGTGCTCAATACAAAGTCTTCTGTCAATCTGATACAGCAATGCAGGGCACAGGTATGTAAACAACTCAGGAGATATTGGAGAGTTGGTTCCAAGACCATAGTACTGTAGTAGCTGAGTGACATTTAAACACTGCAAGCAATTTAAATGACAAATTAAACATGTAGTAATGATTCCACTGAAGAATATGCAACTGCAGAAGATTAGTTTGATTTACTAAGTAACAAACAAACATTCTGAAAGTTTGCACAGAAATGTTGACCAATAACACATCATTAAAACATATGCATATGTTAAAGGGGAGGGGTCAGCATAAACTGTGATACTATAGATAATATACAGCCTCCATTGTTCTGTGGTACTTGATTTATATCATTAAAAATAAACTTCACAATTTTCTTTACGTGGGAAAATCAGTGAAAAGCAGCTATACAAACAATATCTGCCTTGGGGAAGAGAGAGCATAAGCCTGAAATAAGAATCTCATTTCTCCTTACGTCCCTGTTGCACATATTTGGTGTTTTCATTTTAAATGAAATCCAGAAACTGACTGTATTGTCTATATTGCATTGCTCTGCTTCTTACTTTAAATAAAAAACCCATTGTCCTTTCAGAAGAGTTAAGAAAGGAAAACGTAACTGAGGATTAAGAGGAATATAAGTAGTAATAGCCTTGGAGAAAGGGTGAAAAAAAACCCCCACAAAAATGAAAATGGGAAAGTGTGCGAAAAGAGAACTACATAATACAAAAGCTAGACTTCAATTAGTGACATGTTTTTCACTTCATCATGACAGTTTATGATAATAAGAATTAAAATTGAGGACATGTTGAGAAAATATGGCTGTTCTTCATTGTAAAGAGGTCTTTATGAATCTCTGATCATCATTAAAGATGTAAGACATTCTGGAAGAAATTCAAATTTTGTAAAAAAAAATCATGAAATCCACAAAAATTTTAAGAAATACAAAAACAAAAAAAAAATTCAAATACACAAAATGCAACATATTAAGCATGAATATGCTGGATGGCTAAAGCATCTCATGTATGTGGAGACTGAGGAGATTCTAAGCAATGACTAAATGGAAGATGGAAAATCATGGAGTGGAGCTGAAAGAGGAGTGGTAAACCTCATAGTGCTTTTATATTGTTACCTAGATTAAGTATGACAGTCATACATATTTATTACTATTGGTTTTATCTGAGAGTAAACTTATGTAGTCAGAATTTCACAATACTAAAGAATGCATACTTGCTTCTGGTTTATACTCACCTCTTCATGTTGATGTTCATCCTCACTGTGATCCTTATGACCATGAGTTGAAAAGAAAGCATGTTTTCTTTCATTAATTTGTTTATGAGGAGCTTCTCGCTTGCTGGTATGGCGATGCCCATCCTCATTACCAGAATCAGGGTCTTGGTGTCCATGACTGGTAGCATGGTCATGATCGTGTTCATGAAGATGCACATGTGGATGAGATGCATCATGCTTATGAACACGATTATGTTCATATTGATCACCTGGATCATGGTCTGGAGCAAAATCTTGTGCAATATCTGTTGAAGTCTCACTGGTTTTCTTTCTCTTGTGTCTCTTCTTGTGTTTCCGTGGTTTTCTCTCAGGTTGTTCTTGGGTAGTGTTTGTCTCTGTTGAAGGCTCATGGCTTGGCTCTCCATGTTCGCTGTGACTGAGTGAATCATTATGAGTATGATGAGTACCATTATGGTTCAAGTGATGATGCAGGTGATGCCGATGGTGGTGGTGACGATTGCTGTCATGAATATGTTTACTGGCAGGTTTCACAGATAACTCTATTGTGTCTTTCTCCAGGTCACATTTATGGTTTCTCTTTGTAGATATGCCAGTTGCAGTTTGGTTTTCTGGACTGGCATGGCGATGGGAATGAGGATGATTATGAGAATGCTTTCCTTCTTGTACTTCTAAAGCATCCAAGTGGGAAACATGATCATGTCCAATATCCTCATGATTTACCTCCACTACTTTTAACTCTCCAAGGCCAAGGTTTGTTAGCAGTTTTTCAAACCCCAAAAACGACAATTTTCCATTTTGACCATAATGGTCAAAAAGTTTTTCAATGTAGTATTTTTGTTCATTTTGAGCTTCCAGCATGGAAAATTTACTTGGTGTAGATTCTGCTCCTCCATTCTGAAGATATGGAGCTTCTGAGATCTGATAGTCATTATGGTTGTGTGCATGGCTCTCTTCTTGGTCATGTCCATCTTCATGGCAATGATTACATTGATGAAAGATAAATGTCAGCAAACAAATGAGGCAAAATTTTGTGTGCATGCGTACCTTCATCTCTGTTTCCTATGAGGAACATAAAGGAAAACACTTAAAATGAAAGAAAAATACCTATTTGGATAATTCCAATACAACCATCTCTGAATTTGTATATAAATCTTGTTATCCTAGTTAAAGAAAAACTTTAAAGCAATAAAATAATGAATTAAACCAACCAAAATAACCCACAAACATCCATACCAAACACCCTCTAGTATTTTCTATAAAGGCTTTTGCTCATGTATATATATGTTTATAGCCTATATCACGTTAGGTTCCTTGAAAACTATTCAAATATATATAGCAAGAATATGTAGCAAAAAGTTCCTATAACATCTACACTGTGTTGAGTTTTCAAGAAAAATATTTTCATTCAAATAACAGAAAATGACAAAAACCCAGTATTTATTTTGCACTTTTATGAAGGCACCTCTGTATAATACCACCTTCCATCACAGGTTATGAAAAAGCCACTAAGAATACTATCCCATCTTATTACTGATTATCATTGGTTACATATTTTTCTCTTGGAACATTAATATGGATTAAATTCAAAGAGCACCATAGCAATGGAATGGGTTTTTCCATAACTGCAGGAACTCCTCCTCCCTGAATCAGAGTAGTAAGAGTGATGGAATAATACTTTTGTTGACCCATCTGTATCTACACCAGAGAATAGATCAGCATCAGTACAGCATCCACAGGCGTGAATTCTTCACACCCCTGAGAGCTATAGCTATGCTGACCTAACTTTTGAAGCATTGATGAGGCCTTACACAGAATGGAAGAGGTTCTCCTTTCCTGCAGGACTCACCACAACTATCTATACCAGGAGTCAGCAACCCCATGGGAGCAGCTTAGTCAGGGTGGTGCTGCAGCATCCCCTGGTGGGGACGTGGCAAACCAAAAGCAAGCCTCCACCAGGGCTTCTGGTTGTGATGCATACCCCAGAGCCCGGGATGGGCTGTCCTCAGGGTCCTCCCATGGTGGGGGTTGGGTGGAGGGGGGAAGATTCTGAAGCTGCAAGGGAGCAGCCAAAGAGCCACATGAGGCTCTGGAGCCACAGGTTGCAAATCCTTGACCTATACTGCCAGGTAACCTATGTCACCCAAAAGGCAAACAGGTTACATGTCACTGCACCTCCTTCCTGGGGGTGTGCAGACCAAGATCCGAGCTAGGTACTTTGATTGCCTTTGAGACCATGGGAGTGAACCCCAGTGTGACCTCAGCCCCTCTCAGGGCCCAGCACAGAACCCCCCCCCAAACCACACACTGTTGATTCTTTTAAGTTACAAGTTTTATTAATACAGCAGCATTAATTAAAATACTAAGCTGGTTAAACAGTTACAATTATTCTCAACATTCTTACCCAAAAATGTCCCCCGTTAATTCCAGTAGTTAAAATGATAGTGGTAAGTTTAGCCAACAGCGTTAAGGTTACAAGAATTCAGTCTCCCCCACTCTACAAATTACCAACAACAAAAAGGTTTCATGCAAATGAAAATTCCCACCAAGCTTCTACAGCTCCCTCTCCAATAACGAGAGAACTATCCCATACAAAATAAACATCCCTGCTATTTCAACTACAATACCTCCCGCCATACTCTGTTACTCCTATAGTCTAAAGCAGGGGTGGCCAAACTTATGGAACTCAAGAGCCACAAAAAAAATCGATAATTAAACCTTCAAGAGCCACACTGAGCCATACACTTTTACCTACTCTGAAATTACTAAGTTTAAAATTCACTGCACACTTTATCGTAAAAAAGAGAGAAAATATTAATCCTACCAATGTCAGATTCTAATAATTACTTAAGGTTACCATGAAAATTAGGCATGGTAAAAACTTAGCTGTTGCTCGATGTAGAAGACTGCATGCCAGTGGAGAGTTTTTAAAATCCCGACCATGCCACGCTTCTCCCCACCATCCTTGACCATACCGTGTTTCTTCCCGCCATCCTCAACCATGCCACCACTTCTCCCTGCCGTAATGACCCCCTCCTGAACTCCTAGGCTGGGGCTGCTTTCCTAAATTGATTTGCTGACATTCTTCCTGGAGCCACACTTTTTCATTCAAGAGCTGCACGTGGTTCCCGAGCCACAGTTTGGCCACACCTGGTCTAAACTTAATATCCAGGGATTACCCCATTACCACATTTTCCAACGTCTCCAAGTGGGTGGTCTTCCCCTGCAGGTCCCGCAAATGGGTGGTTTTCTCCTGCAGGTCCCATCCTTCTTCAAGGTAGAGGTCTCAAGCCCTCTGCCCAGAATCAGTGGTGAGCCCTTCCTGGGCCCTACTACTCCCAACCGGGCAGGGAATTGCACCAGGTCCCTACTCTGGTGTGTTCCCAATCAGGTGGGCGGTCTTCTCCTGAGGTCCCATGAACTGCAGTATTCTCATACAGGTCCCATCCTGCAAGATCAGCTGTGAGTCCCCCCCAGGACCCTATTACCCCAGACGGGGCAGGGAGCTGCCATGAGGTGGCCAGTCTCGTAGCTGATGTGCGGGCCCTCCGGCTCGCTCAACGCCTCCTTCGAGTTGCCTCTCCTCTTCACTGGGCTTTTAAAGGTTAAAACCACAAGTCCTCCTGTTTCGATACGTCAGTCGGGACTTTCCAGTTTGCCGATCTAGGGACTCTCTACCCTGCTGACAAAACAACTCCTAATTGCCCTCTGCTGAGGCAGCTAAGTTTCTCTTCCCTATGAGGGGTCATTGACAGCAGGCAACATTGCAACCCTTAGGCTAACTTCCTGTGCAGTGATAAAGCGTGGTGAGGCCTATTTGTATTTCTTTTCTGTCATTTCCCAAGTAACCAGAAGGGTGAAGAATGTGGAATTTCCCATTTCCTACGGCCATGCAGATCATCTCTACTGTGAGCAGGTGGCAATGCTGAATTCATGAGTTCACACCACACTAGAAAAGAAAGTCATACAGAAACTCTACCACCACACTGATAGTAGGCACAGTACAAAAAAACAGAATAAAAGTACACAGAAAGGAACAAGACTGTGTGAACACCTGCCTTTCCAACTACCGTGGTCTAAAAGGGTGGCTGACAAAGAAAGGAATGCCTCAATCTCAAAAGCTAAGAGAAACGGATATGATGGAGTTTCATCTCTTTTAGAAATGCCTTCATGTGCTACAAAAGATAAAAATTAAATGGGGAGTGGGTAGCAAACAGTCAAGAACTGTTGTAAACAAACATGCAAGTGATATTGATCTCATCTTTGCACCTACTCTAGACAATTTTAAAAGGGATAGCCGTGTTAGTCTAGTCCAGTGAAAAAACAACAAGGAGTTGTGTGGCACTTTAAGACTAACAGATTTATTTTTTGCATGAGCTTTCGTGGGAGAAGATCCTACTTCCTCAGATGCTTCGAAGCATCTGAGGAAGT
>ML681988.1:1750737-1776651 GCA_007922195.1 Podocnemis expansa | reverse complement strand
AAAGTGCCACACAACTCCTTGTTGTTTTTTCACCTACTCTAGACTCAACCCACGACTGATGCTCAGTTCATTCTATTCTAGACTCAATCCAGGACTGGTATTCAGTTCACAACCAGTCACTTCCAAATTAGATAGAAACTCATTCCAATTAGCAAGACACTGATTTTATTTTCACTCTTCTACACACCAGATATATTCTTTAAACCTCCAGTTGAATACATTCTGGAAGTATTTTTCCAAAGATAGTCTCTTCACTCTGAAATAAGAGCAACAGCAAACTTTATTTCAGGTATTTATGATGATACATGGGACATCCACCAGTAAAGCCCTGCACAGATACAAATATGTGGATCTACATCTGATCTGCATCTGCAAGAAATGGTCCACAGATATAATGCAGGTATCCATGGATTTGCAAGGCTCTACTCGTCTCTACAGCCCAGTACAGATACAAATACATAGACCTGGAACTGCAAGAAATGGTTACAGATATCCATGGATTTGCCAGGCTATATCTGCTGGCACAAAGATACAAAGTTGTGTCCAACCTCAGTGATATTTGATACTGCCCATAGAACAAACTGGCCAAGTGGTCCTGGTAAAGCATTGTTCACTGGGATGGGCCTTGCAGCTCTGAAACGGAAGTCCCAAGATAATGAGCACAAGAAGATGAAACTGACATTTCATTTGGAAATCTTTGAAACTTTCCTGATTGCAAGGGATTGGGCCCTTGACGAAGATTCGAACCTCTCTATTCCTTTTTTAGTCAGAACAAGGCAGAGCATGTGCTAGAAGCTTCCATGCCTATGCAAATAGGAGTCCTGACAGTTGTGCTGTCATCCAATTATGGAGTTTTAAGATGTGCCCTGTCAAAGCACAATATAGCAAACACTGAAACTATTCTTCCAGGGGCCTTCTGCAGAACATGTATGTATGAATGCATAAATCCCTGAAAAAACTCATTCCTAACCCTTTCCTTCATTCAGCCTCACAAGAGCTCCCAATAGCTCCAGGTATAGAAATAAAAATTTGCACATAAAACCAGTCTACCTACAGGCATAAGCTTTAAAGGAAATGTGTGATGAAGAAGCCTCTCAACAAAATGGAATTCCAGATATTCACTCTGAACTTTCCTATCCCTGCACTGAGCCAGAAAAGCACAAATGCATCTGAGTGAATCAGATCTTCAGGTGAGGTAAATCAACATACTTTTATTGACATAAATGGGGCTACAGCTCTTTACATCAACTGAAGATCAGGGCCAATCCCTCTCATGTAGCAAAGACCTTTTGCACTTAAAGATTAAAACTGTTGCCTTGAATGGACAGCAAATGCAGACAGGGAGCCAGTGGAGGGACTGGAGGACTGGGGAATGTCCTCATGTTTGTCCAATCTGTGCAGGAGGTGGGTAATCACATTCTGTTCAAGTCAGAGCTTGGGGGGGGGGGGGAGGACACAGGACAGAAACATTAATTCTTCAAAATTTAATATACAACTGAAAATAAATAGACTACACTTTGTTAAACACTGAGTCTATTAATATGAATGCTTCTGTTTGATTAAATCTTTTGCTTATCTACAATCAGAGCCAGCATCTATTCAAGCACAAAGTGACATCAAAACTCCCTTTTCCTTGAAATGTGTTTAAAAACAAGAATATCCCTACAAGGAAATTCATGTCAAGCATGATCATAATCCTTTTCACAACCTCATGATCTTTTTCATGTGACTATCACATACAGTAATACTAATACATTACTTTGAAATGCAAGTCATGCAACTCAAACAGCAGTGGTTAGTACTGACTGGTACCTTTTTTTGAGAGGATAAACAATTTAACTGATCTGTGATCAAGCTCAACAAATCAGTCAAAGCAATATGCTTCATTTCTAAAGGCCCAGTCCCTAACATTAACCACCAAGAAATTATTTAAAATCAGGATTAATACATACTCCACTGAAAAAACAAGCAGCTCCTAACAAAGTATTTGTATTCTTTATATCAGTACATAGAAGCCTCATTACATGGAAAAGAGGAACTTATAAAGTCCCAAGCATAGAAACCTGTTTGTTTATTTTGTTCCAAATTTCTGGTCAATTTACAAGCAGCTGTTCTCAATTTTTAAAAATTTTTGGTTTTACCACAATGCCCCTTTTTTGATCAAAGAAAACAAGCTTAGGTTCCAACATGACAGAGAATATTTGTGTGTTCATATATATGTAATATTACAGTACTACAGTATGTATAAACCAGGGCTCCACAAATCCTGAGTGCCAGGTCTCCATGGTACCCCGGATTTTGCCCCTGGTGCCTAGGACTGCCACAGCAGAAAGGCAGGCAAATGCTCCCTGGCACTCAACAAATGAGCTGGCGGTGCTGAAATGCCAACATCACTGCTCTCTCCTTGCCCCATCCTCTACTCCCACTGCTGAAAGCACCTCCGTTAGCAGCTTTTGTTTGGCGTTGGCAGGTGGGAGCATCTTTCATGTGCTGTGCTGCTGACGAAAGACTCCATGGCCATGCTGGCTCTTCAGCAGTGGGGGGCCCGGTGTTCTTCACACCACCACCAAAAGAAGCGGTGACCGTTTTTCAGCAGCTGGGAGGAGGGAGGAGCACATCTAAGTGCCTCTGTTTCAGGGCTGGCCTCTAGGTCTGCAGCACATTTGACGAGGCCTGATATAAATTCTAATTTATTTCAGTGAGTCAGAGGATTTGCTTCTGCATGTACAACTTACTCCGACATGGAAAACTTGACTAAAATTGCCCTGCAAATCTCCCCAAAAGCACAAAGTGGGGGGGAGAAGAGAAGAACAGGCTGAGAGACAGAATGCAGGTAAAAGATGACTAAGGGAGGGTGAAAAAAAATCCTTAAGAAATAGGGTAGCCCATTTTAGATAAGTAATTGGACTGAGTACCAGCTCAGTTAAAGTTACATAGCATAAGGCAGGCCTCAACAAAAATGGTGGTGGTGAAAAAGCCACCCATTGCCAAAAAAAAATTACCACCTCTTACCCTTTTGCTAGCACTGCTGGGGGGGGGGGGCGCGACGACAAAAAAAACCCCAGGACTTTCTGAGGTGGTTTCGGCACCATGGAGAAAGGCAGCAACCTCTTGCTTTAGGTGCCAAAGGGTGTTCACCTCCCTGGATGTTATGTCAAAGCTAGGTGCCAGTGGCAAAGTCCTGGGCACCATGGAGACAGGAACTTGTTGAGCCCTGGCAATAAGGCTACTGACAATCTGAAGAATTTCATACAAAGCAAAGATGTCAAATGTCTGGGGTGGGGGTTCTTAACCCTTTCAGTGTCATGACAGTCAGCAGACCTCCCAACCCTGCACAGCACACAAACCAAGCTGTCTCCCCCACCCCCTGCCACCAAGGCTACACCCCCATCCCCCACCACTGGCACGTTTAGCTGTGGCTCAAAACGAAGTGGTCCCTGACACTAAAAAAAAAAAAAAAAAAAAAACGGGTCCTGCAAGTACTTTTTTTTAGACAATTTCACCAGCAGCTGTTGAAGAGGCCATCCCCCACTGCCACAAAGAGTTGCCATTGCCACTAATTTTGTAAGCAGTGAGGAACACCTGCCTGGGCATCCTGCTGCTGTGATTTGTCCCATCAGTGACTGAAGCTCCTCACTTCTAGAAGCAAACCCCAAAAAGGTTTATTTTGGGGATGGAAGGAAGGTGCTTTCAGTGGCGGGCTGACTTGAAGCAACACACTCAGCTACTGTGCCATGACACACTTTGGTGTCACGACATAACAGTTGTGAACTCCTGGTCTAGCGTACTGCCAACTTTGAATATTCAAAAAGCATGTCAAGTTCATCAAATCTCATGAAGTTTGCTTTAAAATCACCACATTACGTGAAAAAAACAGATCTGATATTCTTTTTAGGTGCTTTCTGGTTTTCTGAGACTTTGGGGTGCAGCAGGGTCACATTTTGAAGTTTTCTCCACAGCTACAAGGGCTAGAAATTTAAGAATGAAAACTGAAATCATCACATATACACTTGACTCCATGGGCTAGAACTTTAAAGAAAACAATATATATCATGAGACTTGTAATAAGATCATGAGCGTTGGCAACACTGCATATAAGTAAACAAATACTCTTTTTACATTTCAAGTTTTAGAAATAACAAGGAGAAATAAGGGAAATCAGATATTCTTATTGAGCTATGGAGTTCTCTATTTACATCTACTGGCCCCATTCAGCATTGATATTTATTCCCCTTCAGGATCACACAAAATAAGAAATGAGGAAAACTGTTTTTAAACACAGTGGATAGAGAAAAGTAACAACAAACTAAGCTGCTGAGTATATAGGTGTGCATCTGACTGAGCCTTAAGGTTGTAATTTATTAATTCTTCCCCCTTCCAAAACAGACACAATATTTCATATCAACACTGATACAGCATTAACACTGAATGCAAAACAACCACCCAAGTCAGGCAGACTTGAACTAAAATAGGTTCAGCAGGAAAAAAAATTCAATTTCCATCACATATACGGTAGTACAGGACTGTAGTAAGTGATAAGATGCTAGGCATTTTCAATAAAATAGGCTCGTCTTCCCTAGTTTTGTACTGGTAATACCACCATTAGTTGTGTCTTCTGGTAAAAGGGTCTAAATTGTCCAGACTGGAATTCTTCAAACACTGTATTTATGATTCAATCCCTGGGTTCTAAGGTAAAAATAAACTGTCATTAATGCTTGGCTAAAAAAGGAAATCAGGATTCAGATGCTGAAGAAATGTGAGCAGATAATTGAAGAACAAAGATTCAACATGAAAACATTTCTACATTAAACAGCAGGTTAAAGTTTATGCAAAACAGAGAGATTTCTTAGTATTCATTTTAAATGAAATTTATAATTATTTACCAAATTAATAAATATCTTAAAATGGACTTAAACATCTTTAAATAGCCTTAAATGGACTAAAACAAGAAAGATGTTTCTATCTGTTAGCTGAGATCTCAGCATAAAGAATGATATAAAAGCAAACAAACTAAAGAGAAAGATTTTCACTAATTTTCAGTTACGGAAGTCACGCGCGGGGGGGGTGTAGAATCACACTTCTGCTAGATTGTGTGAAGTTTTCAAACAAAGTGTCTTGTAACTTTTCACAAACAGAAAGTACTGTGGAAACTGCTCACAGCAATCCAAGTAGCAAGCTGTTATATTAGTAAGGAGAAGATGACTCAGTAGAGAGTAGGCAGTTGCTTTCACCTTGAACAGCTTAAATCCAGTTTAAGTGGGTTTGCTCCAAGCCTTAGTCCACTGTGTGTGTTCTCGCTCATTTATGTTTTGCCATTGCAGGGGTAGTACAGTTCCAAGGATCTGGCTCAGTAATATTTCAAATGATAGGAGAGATGCAGAATCAAATGTTTATAGTTGCCTATAAATTGTTTTAGATTAAAAAGTTGTGTGTGTCCAAATTTAAAAGGAAAATATTTAAGAGTTGCTTCTGTAATGGAAATCAGTTTATCTACACCTTATGCAATTTCTCTACACATTCAAATCACACACTTCTTGTTTGGATTTTAAGTGGATTCTTAAACATGAAACTTCAAAAAACAAATATGCATCTTATTTCCAATTTTCTAAACTTCAAGCTTATAACAGACAGCACCATCAATTCCCTATCATACCTCTGCTTAGTTATTCTGAAGATGAGTGATTAACTAACTAGACTAACACGGTTATCTCTCTGGATAAAGAAAAAAGAACACACTACCACCAAAAGGCATTATAGAAAATTCATTTAAGATAAGTCAACTTCTATTCTCAGTTTAGCTTGTCAACTCTTTAGTTGATGCTTTAGCATATACCATTAGGAAAAAGTTATGTTCTACAGATGTAAAAACAATTAAGTATTATAGATCTAATTTTACTCTCTCTCCCCCATTTCTTGTATCATCTGCTCTTGTTTTCAGTTAGACTGGTTGTACATTTACATAATATTCATGTGAAGACCCTACAAATCAGTTTGAGGGATATTTTGCAAGAAAAGTTCATGAAATGATACAATCTGTTTGCGCCATGTTAATACAGATAAAACCTAGAGCATATAGGAAACATTTATGAACAATTAAGCATGCCATGAACTTTTAAAAGAACAAAACTACAATGTGAAGTATTTGAAATGCAGAATGTCACAACACACAAGGAAACTGATCTTAAATAAATCCAGGTAGCAATCCGTTAGTTCAAATTACCATATGTATCTGTTAGATTTTATTTTAATTGATGAAAAACTATTCCAACTACTTAAAAATTACTGTTAATTTATCTTAGAACCATACTAATACTCTAGCCATGCAATAATTGCAAGAGAACAGGTTTGTTTCAAGCTCTCTCTTCCATTGGCTGCTGTGCATACAGATTGAGCATTAGTCTCCCCAAATCTTCCATCTATAAACAAGGTGAGCACTGTACAAGTGTCGTTAATGGACAAATTAGAGGATTGGTCTTATTAGCCAGCTTCTGAGCTACACACAACCCTTGAGGCTCCTTTCTGAACCACTATCAATAAATGATAGGTAAATACAAACAAGATCTGAATGTCCCCAAAGATTACATTTGGAATACTGCAAAAGTGGTATTTATTATTACAGTTAAAACGGTCACAATATTGATGCTTTTGGCACTAATAGACTAGAATTATTTCTATCGGAATCAGTTAAAATTCTAGCACTCTTGTAACCTCAGATCAGGAAAAAAGTTTGCAGTAACCTAAACTCTACCAAGGGGGAATGGAAGAGGGGAAAAAAAAATTCCCCACAGTCTAACCATACTACTGCATGAAAAGGTTCCTCATCTGGTATATCCACAGCAGCTAAGAATCTAGCATTTATCCTGTTTTTACAGCGTACTGGTTAACAGAGAACCTTCCCACCTCTAAAGTTTAAGATGAGCAAAGCCAGCTACTAAAAAACCCCAAAATTTTGACAAACCACAGCAACATTCATATCCGCATAGTACTGGCAGGCACAATAATCCATTTTGTATGGTAAATGTGGTTCTACACTTGAGTAGGTGGACTTGAGGTGTAACTGAGATGGTCTGCTGAAAAGTTAAAATTTCCTGCAATAGTTTATTTTTCTGATTAAAAGCTGAAGATAAAAAAGAAGGTTTCAGTAAAAGAAACGTGTAGAGGGTTAAATTACTAGTGAAGTGAAAAAAAAAGAACATTTGTTTACTTAGGAGAGTGCCTGAAAGGGTAAAGAGTGCTTGAAAGAAAGAAAAAAAAAATCACTGAAACAATCTGCGACATATGGCATTTAGAAGTGTACTGGTTTTTTTAGCCTCACAGAGTTGAAACATTCTGAAATACAATGCTGCAGTTGACTGTATTTTACCGTCTAATACTGCTCTATCAAAAGGTAAGTGCACATGTGTTATTTAAGTATAAGAACTATAACTACATCTGTTACAAATAATATTCTTCCTGTGTAATGAAACAAAATATACATGAATTAACAAAGCAATAGATTTAAAGCAGTTCCTTGAGTTAATTTTTCACTTCAGAATGACTACTGGACAGACACATCAATAATGATACTGAAGTGTTTTCCTACTCTAGATTACAGAAAAGATTTTAAGTACATTTTATGTCTAGTTATCTAAAATGTTCAGGCCCTGATCTAGCTCAATACTTCAGATGCAAGTACAACTTTTCACTCAAGAGTTAGTTCTTGTAATATCTAGTAATAGAACACACCTGAGGGACACAACTGCAAAGTCATCTGAAAAAGTTATATCTACTTTTACTTGTAACACAGAGAATTACTGCATCTGAAAGATGGCAAAGAACTCAGTTATTCAGTGTGTTTACTCTGTGCATAAGCAAGCACTTTGTATCTGGTGAATTCCACTGTTTTTCCTAGATAGTGAATATTACCCTTAATGAAATGAACCTCATGAACTTCAACAATGAAGCAAGAAACTTACACACATTTGTTAAAGGATTAAAAAACACAAAACTGAGTGGGAAGTATCCTAACAGAGCACCCATCTAGTCGATTTAAAAAAAAAAAATTCAAGTTGAGTCTTCCTTTAACTATGCAAACTACCCTATGAGCAAGGGTCAATCATTACGTTATTGTACATTCTATTGCCACACATTGTGATGGGTTGGAAAAAAATCAGGTTAGATCTTGTATTATGACTAGTTAGGTAGTTTATACAATCAATTTGGAATGAAATAACTACAATTAGATGCATCTACTCTAGACAAGTCGTCTGCATGTAATTTGATCTCCCTGTAAATAGCAGGCTTAAATGGTAATTACAATTCCATATATTCATTGTCTAGACTTCTAGTAGCACTCCATGAGAATCCAAGGACCAGATATGAATCTGCTCCCCTTTCACTATAGTCATGTCTTTAAAGGATTTTGGGTCCCCAAGGCTACCTGCTGACCTGATTCCATGTCATCACAGCAATTGCTTTTCTGTGCCTACGATAGTCAGCCCTAGTCTACATCTGGGGGAAAATTTGGCAGCAGTTGATTGCTGGTTACACAAGGAATGTAAAATTCTTTGTGTAACTGGCGGTGACTTTCTAAGCCACCATTACACACTAGGGGAAAGCCAACCGCAAATCGCTGACGGTTGGTTTTCCACTACACCCCCTGACCCCCAGGACTTCTGGGGTTGGCTTCTGGAAGTGGCACGGCAAGTTCATACTCACCGCAATCAGCTCCCAGAAGGGCAAACTGACAGCAGTGAATTTGCCACTGCCAGTACAGACATACTCTAAGATATACATAGAAATAATTCCTCTTCTACTTCTAGAGCCACTTAACCCTGTCTCTTCAAACCTTCAGACACTGTTTTGTGTTTCAGGGCCTTCTCCTCAACTTTGCATGAGTTTGTCTCTTATTTCAAGGCCAGATGAAATCTAGTCTGTTTTCACACAAATTTTATTAGTGGAACAATCCATTTCAATCAGGCCAGATAATGTCCATTTAAATCTCCAATACTCTGACAGTACCAAGCAGTGGTTCCACTGCAAAACCTTACTAGTCAATGATGACCAGCACCAGTTCAGTTTACAGATTATCCCTAACAATTCTGGAAAGAAATTACATTCAAGGACTTTTCTTCCAGCAGAGCATCATGACATATTTTAAGGAATAAGTACAATGAGTAGTTCGTTTCCTTCTTTTTAAAGATAAGTAATTGGCAAGAGAATTTAAAAAAAACAAGTTCAATGTGACAGCAGAGCAAAAATACTTTAACTGAGCAGTTTTCAGGGGGTATACACTTGCCATGTTGAAAAAACCCTTGCTTTTAGTTTTTACATCACTTACATTATGGATTTACCACGTTTCTGCTTTGAAAGATACCGCTATAAACTTCTCATTGCCATCATATAAACTTCTCATTGCCATCATACTGGTCATGAAACTTGGCAAAGACTGAAACCTGATCATCACTTAAGTGGCACTGGAGGCAATTTATTATAATATGGCACAGTTTGACCTGAGTGTTTTAAACACAAAATATTTAAAAACCAGAACTTCAATGTGCACTGTCATAGCAAACCAAAACTGTTTTTTATTCTGTATATAAACTTGTCTACTATGGCCTCATGATAACAAACAAAAGCAAAGACCTTGCTTGGACACCATGGCAACTAGCAAATGGAAATTCAGAGGGTCAGGCTATCACGAACCATCTTTTAAAAAAAGAAAAAGATGATTTTTTTCTGGTCCCCCCCTCCCCCCAATTACCTACCCTTATTATTTAGGGCATACCACAGTTTTCTACAGTTCTCTTGGATGCATCCATGAATTTGCAAATTATCTTTAGAAGTGTTTTAAATTAATGGCTTAAACAGCAGCATATGATGGTAATTTTGCTGTGCCGTGTTACAAAATTCAAAACGTTTTATTATGTGCATTGTGAGTTACCCAAGGTAAATGCAAAACATGGTAATTGTCTGTTTCTTCTGCAAAACCATAGCCTATAATTCCATTAAATAATGCTAACTGAAAAGTAAAATAGATGACTCAAACAACTGTGGTAAACTGAGCTGAGAAAATCATCCGAAGTGGTCAGCATCAACAAAAGCTATACTCCATGGAAAAATCTGTCTTAAAGAAATTGAAGTGATTACTTTCAATCTGGACTGATAAAAATCTTTTTATTTAAATACAGGTTTGTTTGTTTGTTTTTAAAGAAATAAGCCTATTTAAAATTAGACATGAAGCTGACAAGCCATGTTAAGGTCTGTGCCTTTTCACATCAAGGTAAATACAAAATCATCAAGTAGCACACATTTGCTGCTAAGTTTTAAAGAAAGTCAAACCAGTAAACCAGTTAAGCCCCTGGCTATCCCACCTGAAAACAAAGTTTGCTGAAACATTTGACTAGCTTTCCACAGCAGCCGTCTCTTCTGCAAGTACAGAGAGACTATTTTCTTCATTTCAGTTTATTTAACTGGTTCAGTTCAATAACTGTTCACTCAAAGTTAAGAGATCTATTTTGGAATTGAAAAGGCAGAAAAGCTTGTGTTCCCCCTTCCAATCCATGAATAAAAATTAAGTATGAAAGGATGAGATTTACTAGTTTTAAATCTTGAAGGACACTGATCAGTAATAATCAGTTCAATCCACTAGCTTCGACACTTTGTTTAATAAATCAGTTCATTTTAAATACATAATATGTTTTGATAAACTTTTTCTTGTTTCCAGTTCATTAATAAAAATCAATTAAAATGCTGCCTTACGCATTATTAACTGAATTTGAATTTCTATACAAATAGAGTTTGACACTAAACACAAGCAATACATTATAAGAACTGCACAGTTCACCATCTCCTAAAATAATAAAAAAAAGTAAAAATTAAGAATCTCAATAAATGTATGTTAAGCTATACAATTGCATAAATAAATGTGCACACTCATGGCTATCAAAAAGAAACTCCAAATTTAGTGTAAAGGTCATGCAGAAGACTTGTCTAGAGTAGAAGAATCTAATTGTAGTTACCGTATATACATGCAGATAAGCTGAGAATTTTCTCTCTCGAAATCCCCTCTGAAAAAGGCACTTGCCTTATGTATGGGTCACGAGCCAGAGCATGCTGGAAATAGGAAAAATCCGGCGAGACACTGTGGCAGGGAGCAGCCCCAGCCCAGACTGAGAGTTGTGAAATCTCCTGTCCTGCGCATTACAACCTTATAAATAATTACATATAAGTGATATAAGACCCTGAGTGTACTGAGCTCCCTCAACTTCCAAAGGAGTCAACAGGACCTGAGGATGCTTAACACCTCATTACAGATGCTCAGTCCTTTAAAACATCACACCCATATTTTCCAATTTGGCACATATTAAAATGCTATCAGGTTCTTTTATTTTCTATCCCATAACCACTTCACTCACTTTTTGTTCTGGACAGTTATGTTAAGATTGAACTACTATTTTTAGTAATCTGACATGTCTAGCAAATTATCACATCTTCAACCCACGTAACACTGCATCAAGTGTAACAAGTAATGAGAGACAGAGGACACCACAGGTTTTCTTCCTCTCTCATATTTTCTCATTAATGAGATAAACATTAAGAAATTCTCAGTTAAACTGCTTGTATTTTCTGCATCATTCAGACTGTAGCTTTACAGATAATGTAAATTCAGTATTAAAACAACGGGTATCTTTTGGGGTAGATGGTTAGCAGGAGAAAATGTCTTAGATAATACTTTAGTCATTACCAACCAATCAAAGGAAAACACTTATTGAAGGCGTCAGCCATTCAAACTTCCTCCTCTACTGCTGCCTCAACACCCCCCCAAAAAGTATGTGGAGGTACGGCTGGGGAGTCCTCAGGGAAAAGCATAATAAACAAGGGGTCATCACTGTCTTTTTCCATCACTACTGGAAGCTACTGTAAAGCACAAGATTACATAAATGATGCTAACCAAAGTTAAACAACAATCCCAGAATTGTTCTGTCCCTTGTATATTTGTATTGTGTTAAGGACAGACAGAACTAGATATGACTTCTTCCTTGAACTGAAATAATTCTCTCACTTTGAGAATCCCCTTATTATAAAATTTAATTAACACCTTTGCTTTGGAAGGTAATTTCAAACCCATGTGATGAATTTACAGAAAGGAATCAAATTGTAGTAAAAGAATAATGTGAATTTCTGTAGATGCATTTGTAGACACTGCCAAAACACTGCAAGAAAATGACACTGTATATTTCAATTTTACTACTAGATTGAAAATGTAACAATAATGTGTTGTCTAGCTCCAAAAATGGAATTTTTGCTTCTTTCCCAGTGTAATTTTAACGTGCAAACATACTAAAACTTACTAAAAAAATTCTACAAACAATATATAAAAATAGTGCCTCTTAATAAATGATTATAGGTTATTGTTTTATGAGGCAACATTTCTGTGAAAAGGCTAAAAGTACCATAATACTTTACCTTTTTAAAAGAAAAATGTTAAATCAACATATATAGCCCCTTTGGCATTGACAGACTGGAAATCTCAACAAGTATTGCCAGGAATGAAAGATGCCTTTTGAAGACAGCTAAAATATTTTTAAAATATTTACCAATAATCACTTACTTCTGGTATGATACAAATTTTTATATTAATAATATGCTAATACAAGTAGAAAATAAAACCCCTTATTTCTAAGCATATACTTCACAATAATTAGCTGCAACTTTCATTTTTAAAAATTTTAAAACATCTCTTTACCTTAACTCATCCCATGCAGTTTCTTAATTCCAAGTATCATAAACCCTTTTACACATTCCTCTCTGAATTATTTAAACATATCATGCGCTCAGTGAAGTCATTTGACAAAAGGATTTTGCTATCAGTCCACTAAACAAAAAATGAACTTCTGTTGGCACTTGAGATTTTTGTACTTCGTGAGTCAGAAATGCACAAATTTAGATCGCATATACCCTCTTTGTGATTAAGAATCCATGAATTCTAGTAGTACAAAATATCTCTTATTTTTCTGTACATTTCACTCATACTATATCTGAAGTCCCAATATAAGAACCAAGTAAGAGAATTTCCCTATGATGAAAATATGTGAATTAAATAATCAAATGTATAATATATTCACAAATATTAATTTCTATCATTGTCTAGGCATACAGATTCCATTCTCTTCAATGGATATTCAAAAATAAATGAGGATAATGGACAAATGGATAAGCTGGGGACTGTTGAACAGAATACAGCCTCATTTAAATGACTACTTCAGATATACCTCAGGTTAGCAGAGACTGAAAATCTCTGGCCTACAGATATGTCTGCACTGAGGGCTGCGGCTGGCTCAGATCAGTTGACGTGGAATTGTGAGGTTGAAAACTGCAGTGTAGACATTCAAACTTCGACTGGAGCCCATATGCTAGAATCCTCCCTCTCACAGGGTCCTAGAGCTTGGGCGCCAATCTGGATGTGTATACAGATATTTTACAGCCCCCCAGTCTGAGCTCTAAGCCAGCCACAGGTGTTGCATTGCTGTATAGATACCTCATGTATCATACAGTACATGAAATAAGTGTATTATATTTTAATTGTAAGAATCTAGTGATCTAAAGCAGGGCTCAACAAAACCCAGGTGCCAGGTTGCCATGGCAACTGGCATTTGTAGCCTAGTTCCTAGCTCTGCTGCACAAATGCAGCAGACTACAGCCCTCTAAAAACCAGAAATAAAACTGCCAGAACCTAGCTGAGAGTCGATTTTGTCAAGCTCTGATCCAAAGCGTTCACATCACAAAAAACAGCCACTGCAACTGAAACCAACTAGCATGCTAATTAAGTGACAAACAGAGGCCAATGATTAGGCCAGCAGGATACTGAAATATCTTTTTATCCTTACAAGTGATACTCTATAGATCAATGCTGGAGCAGCAGCAAGATAAAGATTCTCTTTCCAACTGTCAATCCAGCACCTTCCATAAATTCATGGGTAGGGTTTTCAAGTTACGAAAAAGGATTATTAAAAATATAGATAGAGTGCTCAGTGTTAGCATGTAAGGAAGCTTTCTTTGGTTTAGTTTGTATTCAGTATGTAACAAGGAAATGCCACTCACTGTTCCATTCTGTCAGCCAAGTAGACCTAGCTAACTGTCTTCTTGCCATCATTATGGGACACATATACCTCTTCATGGGGGATACCTGCCCCGTAAAGACGATTACCAATAGTACATCTGCAACTGTAGACCTGACATGGTGCTATCATTCTAAGCAACTTTATTACCACATGCAGTTGGATAAATAGCACTACTTAGACCTACTTCAAATGAAAAAGGTCAGGGTGACAAACACACACACAACCCCCCCCCCACAAACTGAACTTGACCATTTCATTTACATCTCTGTTAAATAATAAATAAAATTAAACTAAGTCACGTTTTCTTTATGCTACATCTAGCATGGACAAAGAACATTAAAAGTGACTACATGCATCATTATCAGCAATTAGATCTACAAAAGTGAAAGACTATTAATAGATACCCACCAATTACCAGCAGTACATAAGATTAAATTTCCAGTTACACGTAACTCATAGGATTATTTTAATCCACACAGTGGCCATAGCTTTATAGCCTTGAATGAAAAGCAAACAGAGTTCTGTTCATGTAACTACTACTAGTCGGGTTATCATTACACATTCACAGGATGACACGGTTTATCTGGATTTAATGTTGTATTACATCAGCATCTGCCAGCAGCTATAGTTAGGAATCTCTCATAGTTTCCATTATAAGTGTCTATTTTTGAAGTGTTTTTAACCTGGATGCAGAAACTCTGGATTAAAATCTGACATCAGGCCTCTGTCAAATCTTTTTTTTTTTTTAAACAAGCTTGTGGACTTCTGTATAAATTAAATCACCACATATTTTTAATCACTTAAAAAGATCTAGTAGGCTTTGTAATCTTACAGCTTGGCACCAAAAAAAGTGTACTGGTTCAAATATTTCTACAGTGAGCTGAACATGTACACATTTTGGACACAGAGTCACTCACTGATTTCCATTAAAAAGTGATCATTGTATTTCTGATCAACTCCTAGCCTAGTAAACAAATGAGTTGATTTAAAAAAAAAAAAAGTATCCCCATCATTTGAAAACCTTATGGTTTGTCCCTTATGAGCAGTTCCCAGCTGAATGAAGCTAACAATCAGGTGAGTTACACAATTCTAGCCTACACTGATTTTCCTAGTTTGTGAGTGTTTGATGTGTTCTAAACCTCATTAATAACTTTTTTATTTTATTTTATTTTTTTTTACACTTTGCTTAATATTAAGAAGGTACAGCTGTCAATACTAAAAGAAAACAGACATTATCCACAGCACAGACAGGAAACATGCATATACCAGCCAGTGACCAAAAAACACTCTCTAGGAAGCAGGTGGAATCATTCACCATACAAGGGACTAAGAGATTTTCTTGTATCTCAAAACAACTGAAAGACTCTGAAAAGCAGTAGTAAAATTGACAAGGGTCTGTTAGTTTTATTTTTCTGCTGCTCCCAAACTGTTCTGGGAGTCTGTGTTCTCCATTTCCTTCATCCAAAAGGACTCCCATCAGTGACAGAAAACTCTCTCTACGTATGCTGATGGGCAGGCACTCCAAGGAGCAGCAGAGTGAAAGTCACAGGGTAGCTACAACATTTAAACTAGACAGACTCCCTCCTGTGCTGTGGCACTGCTGCTCTTAAAGCTATGAACCATAGCAAAGACACAGAAGTAACAGCAGGAAGAAGACTAAACATTCCCCATTTTCCAGTAGCGGGGTGGGGTGGGGGGGAGCACACGAGAGAGAGGAAAGTAGTCATTCCTTTATAGCAAGTGGGGATGAGAAGGAGATGTCATGACATGGAGAGGTGGGGATTAACAGGTAACATGGCACCAAGGAAATGGGAAAAAAGTTTCCAATTTAATCAGAACTCCTACTAACCAAAACTGGGCATGGTTCATATACAAAAGCCTGCAATAATCACATTGACTCTCCCTTCCAGAATCTAGTGGAAGAGGCATTTGGTTTCTCCTGCCAACCTTCTGTTGGTTTCTGGCTTTTAGAGGTCTAGCAGATTTTTCCCATCTTGATCATCACATAACACTGTAAAGCATTTGTGACTTAAAGATGCAAATTAAAAAACAAAGACAAAAATGCTCCTGATTATAAAAAACATCTTCTCCCTTCACACACCTGATTTTATTCCTACTATAGACTAACCCCATATTAAAAAGAAATATATACATATGGAAGTAGAATCTCAGCATGGACACACATACACACACAGGACTTCCCCCGCCCCACACACACACTTCACCTTTTGCAGATACAAGTTTCAGGTCAGACACAGTCGCTTGCATTTTTTGTGGAGTGTGCTTCAATGTTTTTTTATTTTTCTTTTTAATAACTTCAACTGCTCAGCTCAGGAACTGTCATCAATTCATGATCTGGTTATGCACACTTTATTTAAAGTGTCAGCTATAGTTTGAGAAAGAACAATTACATTTCTACAGCAGTGGTTCCCAACCTGGCGCCCAAAGTGCTGCTTCCCGCTAGGGCTGGAACCCAGCTGTGGCCCCAATGCTCCCCACTGGGTTTGGATCCCAGTGGTGGGGGGAGAGGCAGTGCTGCAGGTTGCTGATGCTGGCAGCAGCTCAGCTTGGCTCCGGTCCCCTGTAGGGGCTGGCTGGGGACCATTGCGGTGGTGCTGCCACTCGCTGCCCAGAAGCTCAGCTTTGCTCCCCTGAAGGTGCTGGCTGGCCACAGTGGCCCCACTTGTTGGCACAGGGATGGGGAAGGGACCACAGCCGCCCCACTCCCTGGGGCAAGGGCCACAGTGGCTCTACTCCCCAGAGCAGCGCAGGCCGGTTTCTGCTGACGTGTAGGCCAGATTCTTCCCGCAGCTGCACAAAGACACTGCACCTGCACCCAGGGGCGCCGCAAAAAATTTAAAACCTAATAGGGGTCCCCAACCTTGAAAGGTCTGGGAACCACTGTTCTACAGTAAGTGTATGAGACCCTTTTTTCTGTCTCTCTCTGAATCCTTTCCACATGGTCAGACATTGGGGACCTTTCACCAACAAATTAAAAGCGTTAATTGGATATGAAATTTTAGTTGTATCACACACTATGAACAAGAATACATGAGGAATTCTCCCTACATGTTGGTAACTCAAATTAAGAAGCAAATTTTTAGAAGTTGAGTTGGACTCTCTAAAATGAAAGACAGAAGCTACATTGGTCTTCCACAGTAAGAGCAGTGCACATTACTCGCTTCCACTCACTCGACTCTTAAAACTGAAGAAAGTCTTCTCTTTTGTCTCTGAAAATCTGATTCTGTGAAAACATGTTATGCAAAGGAAACAGATATCAGAAGCACTGAAATTTCTTTTCCTTTCTTTGTAACATTACTGACATTCTCAAGGCTGTGAAGAGAAAGGGGGAAGTGAAAATCTCTTCTGAGAATTCTGAATACTTGTTATAGAAATGTACCAGACAGTTGTGGAAGTACTGAAAATGATTTCTTGATTGTTAAAATTGTTATGAAAATGCAAAACATAGTTGGT
This sequence comes from Podocnemis expansa, assembly GCA_007922195.1. Classification (NCBI taxonomy): domain Eukaryota; kingdom Metazoa; phylum Chordata; order Testudines; family Podocnemididae; genus Podocnemis; species Podocnemis expansa. The sequence goes on along the minus strand of ML681988.1, from coordinate 1,759,075 downwards.
TCTCTTGTCCCTATACTCATGTTTTAATGTTTAAAAGGCAGATAAGCTCCTGAATTCTAAATCGCCAGAAATCTGAAACGGGAGATTAAATTTAATAACTTAAATAAATATAACAAAATAGCACAAAAACAAGTGAATTTTTAATATATAGCCATTTGCCTATTCTCTTACAATAATTTCACATTCATACCGCTTCTCGGAGTATTCTGTAACCTATTTGATTAATTTTCTCAATCAGCCACTTCCTTTCACTAAGCAGGTATTATCTCCGTTTTACAGATATGGAAACTAAAGCAGATAAAGCAACTCCACCTTTCTTAGGCACAGTTTGGGCAAACTACATTATAACCATTTGGAGAGCTAAAGTCAATGGAACCAAATGATGTTATAACAAAGTAAACAGAACTACACACAACAATTAAGCCTGGGGCAATTTGGACTCCACAGGCTTTTAATACAGATATTACAGAATTTTTTCCTACTTACATTGGCTATCCAGACAACTGTTCACTGGTATTCAATTTTAATGAAAATATTAAATGTGACTGCTTGCTTCACTTGGCCAAATCCATAAAGTCTGCACCAGACAAAAAGTATTTACTATTATTTCTGCATTTTGATTGTAGTTGGATTTGCTTCCCTCCTCTCCCATTTCTCAATTTAAGGCTATCTGAAGTATGACTTGAAATATCAATTTGCATATTATTTGCATTTCCTATAAAATATGAAGAGACTAAACTATCCGTTCTTAGAAACTACCTACCACATGGGGCCCAATTTTCTGTTACTGAAATGTTTTCCAGAATACCATACTGAAAAAGGCATACTTTTTAAGCAAGCCATGCTCATTCAGGTTTAAGATTGCTAATTTACATGGGTTCATTCCAGGTACCACAGTAGATAACAAGACAATGAAAAAACTAGACTTTTTTTTAAACATATTTGAAGGTACATTATTAATGGATCTCTAAATAATTGAAAATGAATTTTTAGTTTTCAGTAAATATGCTGTTTACTTTTTCTTTTCAAAAGCAAAATGAAGATACCTAGGGTTGGTCTACTTTATGCTGAAAGTTTCAATAAACTGAATTAACAGTTTGTTATTTGTATATGGTGCACTTACATGTTCTATTGCAGACTTGCTTAAATTTGGGGGAGGGGGGACCTGAATCAAAACGGAACACTTACACCAAAGCATGCATGCACAGACTTATGCCAAAAAGGGGTAATTATAATATTTAGTTATTTCACTACAAGTCTGTGTATTAAACTTAATGTACTTGTATACTAAGGCCCTAGACAATTACCCTTTTGTTGTGTCAATTTAAATGTACTATTCTGATGCATTAAGAACACTGTTGCTGTGATTGTCACCACCAGTAGATAGAAATTATTAAAACAAACTGCTTCCCTGTAAAAAAAATTAAACATATTTTGATTTGTCTATTTTCTAAAAGTTTTCTTCTCTCCTGTAAAATATGAATTGTATACCAATGTGACCCAACAGAATCTTATAGGTTGTTTACAATACTGTTACAGCCATGTTTGCCTCAGGCTGCTAGACTGACAAAATGGCCGAGGTATTCTCTTTTATTGAATCAACTTCTCTTAGAAAAAAGAGACAAGTTTTTGAATTTAGAGTTCCTCTTCGTATCTGAACAAACGCTCTGTGCAAGATCAAAAGCTTCCCTTCTACCAACAGTAATCGAGTCAATAAAAGCTATTACCTTAGCCACTTTCTCTATCACAAGGCTCCACAAAACCAGGTGCGAGGTTGCCAAGGCAACCAGGGTTTCCTGTAGCATGGCTCCAAACTCTGCTGCAGAAATGGTGAGGATTGCCTTCTGGAGACCAAAAAGAGAACTGCTGGTGCCTAACTGAGAGCCAGTTTTGTCGAGTAATGCTCTATCACCCTATTACGTTTTACATTTCCATATTAAATCATCAATTTTAGTACACCGGTAAATGTGATACTTATTACCCACTGCATCCATCTTCCAAGGATATTTATTGTACTCCCCCCCTACTGAAAACCACATGTGTTACGGGAACTAATTAAAACACTTATGATTTACAGAAAAATCTATACAAAAGTTTTCAGGGGATTTTCTACTCACTCTTCCAAAAGTACATGGTTGCATTGTTTAACCAAGGAGACTACCTCTGTAAACCAAAAATAAAAATTAAAGTTCTGAAAACAAGGGTTAAGATTCCATAATATTTAAATGTTTTACATTGGACAAGGACATTATTTCAAAACAAATTGGCTAACGAGAAAATGCTACACCTTCAACTACATTTGTTCTTTGACAATTCTTATGGATAAATTAATTGATTCAGAAAACTTTGACATTAGCATTTCTTTTAGACCAATATTCCACATACTAATAATTACCAAAAAAAAGTCAGAAGCCCTGTTTAAGAAATTAGGGTGATGTGTATTACTTTTTTTCCCCTTCTCTCTCCCATCAAATCAACAGGAGGTCACATGATACACAATGAAATCTTTCTAAATTAGAAGCCATTTCTTAAGCTGTCTCTGTCTTCAAAATGGAACTTAATGAAAAAAATTTCTTGGATCATGTAGTGACAGCTCCCTATGTAAATGGAATGTTATCCACTTTTTAATCATTCTGTATTGTCTGTTGTTCTTCACAGAAGACCCCAAAGGGAAATTTTTTTCATTTAGAAATCTTGTACTCTCCATGAACCATTTATGTCAGATGAAAGAGCAATTAGTTCTAAACTTTCTACTAAACAGATGCCTCCAATACATATTTTTCAATGCTTATTTCAGGTTGCTCCTATCACATGGAATAGTATGGTATAGTGTTCTAGAGGGGAAATCAAAACAGTTATCTAAGTTAAATGCATGAACTTTTCATATGTCAGAAGCTACAACCACATCTATTACTTTAATCTGATCAACATTTTGGACAAGCTGTGGAAGTGAGAAAAGAGTGGCAGCTATGAGAGTAGTAGAATTGAAAATACCAAAAGATGGGGTAGGGCAGGAAGGGTTGTCTTTAAAAGTGCTACAGGACTCCCTGTTTCTTTCCCACATAGCATCTCCTCATTTACGAACCAGGGCTATGCCTACATTAGAGGGGTCAGGTAACTCGACTTAAGAAAGACTTAATAAGGTCAACTTTAAATGGGTCCCTGGGCTTAAGCTGACTTTATAAAATCAACTTAAATGGCTCTCCTACCTTAAGTCAACTTTATTAAGTCGACTTTAATGGTCACTTTTTAAGTTATCTAAATAAAGTCAACTTCAAGGGTAAGGGCTATTAAGTTGACTTAGGCAAGCAAGCGCTTCAGCTGACTTAATGAACTCCAGATGTGGCCCTGGAGTTGCTTCCGTTGACTTAAGTCTCCAGTGTAGTCGCACCCCGGAAGTGCTGCTTCAAGAAGAACCAACTCAGGAACAGGAATATAGCAAGACAGACAAGAAAGGGCTGAACCACTTATTCCTTTAAAACCATTTTCGAAAAGTTGTATTTTGTGTAGTTGTAGCCACATCTTAGGAACCAGAGAGACACGGTGAGTCAGGTAAGATCTTTTATTAGACCAAGTTCTGTTGGTGGGAGACACAACTTTTCAAGCCATACATAACAGCCCAAGCTCTGAGATGCTGTGAAGGGGGAAAATCCCAGAGCCTGGGCGATAGCTCACACCTGATTGTACGTTGCAGTTTTGCAGACCAAGCTACCTGATGCAGGCTAGCCATGGTTGTTCAGTTTGTATGAACTCAACCTTATTTTTCTCTCCCGTAAGACAATACTTGTTGTGACTGGATAATTTTGTAGAAGCTCTCTCAGTGAGTGGCCAATCAAGCCCTGGTCCACCTCCCAAGTACTACTTAGAATAATCTCTCTCTCTCTCTCTCTCATTTTTTTTTTAAACTCTCTCCAAAGTTGCACATAATTCACCTGAGATGCAACCCAAAACAGCAACTTGCCCAAGTAAGAGAGCAAACCAAGAATATCAAATTGTAATAAAGTATATGCACCAACCACGTTAATCATTCTTCCCAAATAAACGACCTGGATGCTGATGTGATACTTAAGTTTCATCAGCACAGACCCCCGAAATAGTGTTGCCTTCTATTTCATTCAAAAGAAGGAAGGTCTCTCGAGCACAGTCTTCAAAGCACACACTGTGGACACGGCATAACAACTGCAGGTTTGGGAAGGCCTAATATACACGCTAATTTCAGGCAGATCTATACTTAAAATGCTGCATCAGTGCTGTTGTACAGTTGCAGTGCTTCAGGTCTTGTCTATGCTAGAAAAGTAAGATTACCAACATTAGGCTGACTCACAGCCACCACCTCCATGGTGCTACCTAGGCACACTACCGTCCTTGGGTCATTGGTGTGTGTCCTCACCAGGAAAATTTCCACAGACCTAAAAGGGGCAGTGCGCAACTAAGGCTACCTCAACTCTCACAGCAGCTCCTTGATGGAAGCCCAGGTGCCCCACAGACTCCCAGAGGACTTCTCACAGGGAGTCAGGGAAACCCTCCCATGTTATCTCCTACTCACTTCCTACTGGGAGCAATCACCCCGTGGGCTGCTCCCATTTGCACTCCCAGCCAGAAGCCAAGGTCCAGACACCCCAGAATTCTTGCCCAGCTCTCAGACCAGAGCAGGGTCCAGTTATCATTCTTGTCAATTTCAGGACTCCACTAGATGAGAGGTAACAAACTCACGTAAGGAGCTGTCTACACTAAAACAAACAAGGAGCCCTGCGGCACTTAGAGACTAACAAATTTATTTACTGCATGAGCTTTAGTGGGAGAAAATCCCACTTTGTCAGATGCTTTGAAGTAAGTACCCCCCTCTTCAAAGCCGCTGACAAAGTGGGATTTTCTCCCACAAAAGCTCATGCAATAAATTTGTTAGTCTTTAGAAGGGCCACCAGATTCCTTGTTTGTTTTGCTGAACTAGACTAATAGCCTATCCCTTTGTAACGTGTCTACAACACTGACACTGTGTCACTATCTATAAACCTTTCATTTCTCATTGAGACGGTTTTGTTATGTCGGCCTATCAAGAGAGCTACATTAGTGGGAGGATCATCTGAATGCATACTCTTGACAAACTGGGCGGAGTATCTGAATGCATATTATTGACAAAAGCTGACTTTTGTCAACGAAACTGCAACATAGCATGGTGTTTTCCAACCAGCGTGCCACAGCACACAGGTGTGCCTTCAGGCCTGAGCAAGCATGCCACAGATTTTTTTGAAAAACTACTCAAAGAGCTCTGGATTAGCTCATTGGCTTGTGAATATTCATGAGTTTATTTGGAAACTATATGGTGGTGTGCCTCCAATTAATTAGAGGTAGCAAAGTGTGCCACAGCAGAAAAAAATGTTGGGAACCACTGGCACAGCAGACCAACCCTTAACGAAGGCACTACTGCATGGACAGGAGCTCTGTCTGGGGTTACCAGATACCAAAGCATGGAGAGGAGACCAGGGAAGTACAAAAAGGAAGACACTGGAAGACACAGTCGTGGCTAGCACCTCTGCTTAACATGCAGAAGGTCCTGGGTTCAATTCCCAGGGGGTTGGACTCGATGATCTCATGAGGTCCCTTCCAGCCCTATGGATTGATTGATTGATTGAAAATGCAGTGTGAATGTAATAGTCTTGTGTTTTGAGGGAGCCCTGGAACACTTCCCCCTAGAAACAGGATGTTCCAGGGCATTCCAGCATACTTTAGCCCCTGTAAGTAAAAAACCAGGCAAAATCATGTATTTTTAAAATGCCTGCTGAATGGAGAATATGACGGTAAAAAGGTCCTCCTTTTGTCTAGGCCTACAGGATACCAAGCATGGAAAGGAGGTCAGGGAAGTACGACACCGGAGGACACATGGAGAAAATGCAGTATTAATGTAACACTCCTCTTTTTAGGGGCCCCGGTACGCTTCCCCCTCAAAATAAGGTGTTCTGGGGCATTCCAGCATCCTTTAGCTCTTGTCAGTAAAAAGCCGGGCAGAGCCATGTGTTTTTAAAATGCCTGCTGGCTGGAGGCGGGAAGTGAAAAGGAGGACATGTTCTCCTCTCGCCTGACACCGTGTAACCCTAGCTCCGGCAGCACGGCCAATCCACCCCCTGTGCCGCCCGCCGGGGTGGCGAGGGGAAACCTCCCCGAGACGCACGCCCGGCCCAAACCTTGCCAGAGGCCGGGCGCCGGCGGGCCGCGGGAGCGCAGGCGGCGGGGCCCAGCAGGACGAAGGCCAGCGGGGGGAGCCGGCCGCCGGCTGGACGCTGAGGTGACGGCTCGGGGCCGCAGCCCACCCTCGGGCTCCCCTCATGCCCGCTCGGCGCCCTCACAGGCCGGCCCCAGGCCCGGGCCGCGGTCGCGGGGCGCCCGGTGGGGGCGGCCGGGGGCTCCAACGACTCCCCGGAGCCGCCTCCTCACCGCGGCGGGTCTCGCGCGCCGCCGCCACGTGACGCGGTGGCCGCCGCCCGGCTGCCCCCCACACGCCGCTCTGCCGCCCCCCGCCGCCGGCCCGGGCCCCGGCCGCCGCCCTCTCGGCAGCGCCGGCCGGTTGTGGGGGAGGGAAGGTAAACAAATGGGGTTTTATAGCTACCTCATTCGCGTGCCGTGTGCATCTCCCTCTCCGCTCGCTACCAACCCGCCCGGGCGCCTCCTCCTCCGCCGCGGCCGCCGCGCTACGCCATTCACCAAGCGCACTTACGCCGAGCCGGCGGCGCCCAGCGCGCTCCCCGCTACGCCCCTTACGCAGCGGGCTCGGCGGAGTCAATGCGGAGTCCGCCCCACCCCCAACTCGCTGCTACGTAAAGGACGTAGCGCAGCCTTGCCGCTGCGCTCGTCACGCGGTGGGGCCGGAGGAAGAAGACGCGCACGCGCAGTGTGGCCGGGCGGAGGCCGCGCCTGGTGCTCTCGGGCCCCCGCGCGGGGCCTGGGAGTGTCCCGGGGGCTGGGCAGGCTCGGGGGGAGAGGGGCGCGTCCTAGTCTCCTCTGCCCCGGGGGACCAGGCCCAAGCACTAGTGCCAGAGGCGGCACGGGGGGCGCAGGGACCCCGGGACAGCGGCGCGCCGCAGGAAGGTGCTGCGGGGCCCCGGGGTGCAGCAAAGTAGGGGAAGCAAAGAGAGTTAGTGTCCTCCTGCCGCGTGGCACGGACCTGCTTCTGCAATACTCTGCCTCTCCCGCGTGATTTTTTTTAACACTTCACCGAGACGAGTTTTTACTTCCTATTAACTTCAGAAGAATAAAGCGAGTCTAGAGCAGTGGTTGCCCAACTTTTTTCCTTGGGGCCCAGTTGAAAGACATTATTGAGGACCATGACCAAGCTGTGCTTAGGGTAGGGTGACTGGGGCGGTCGCCCAGGGCCCCACACTTTAGGGGCGTTGTGGGGCCACACTGCTGCCCCACCCCCCCGCCATGCTGGGGACCAGGCGAGCCAGCCAAAAGGGGGCCTGGTTCAGCACTCCCAGTCCAGCTGCTCCTACCCCCGCCACATGCACTGTTCTGGGCTCTGTGCTGGAGCAGCGGGGAGGGGGGAGGAGGCAGTGCAGAGCCACTATCGCTGCCCCCTACCCCGCCCCAGATGCGCTGCCTCCAGCCACCTACCCACTGCTCTGACACAGAGCCCAGCACAGCGCACGAGGGGTGCGGGGGTGGCTGGCCAGCCATGGCCGCCACTGCTGGGGCAGGTGTGGGGGAGCCCCACACACCCCCTGGGGATGACCTTGACAATGACCCAAAAGGATCATAAATTTCCCATGGTTGCTACCCCTGGGTGAAAGCATCCATGGGCAACTGACAAAGACACGGGCTGGCCTGTGGCTACCTGCACCCCAGAGAATTCAGCATCTTTGTAAATTTCCTGTGGATGCTGCAGCATGGGGGAGGAAGCAGCTGTGAGAAATCTAAGAGGACACCGGCCGCTCTGGGTAGTCAAGTTTTAGCAGAGTGGCCTGCATCCTTGTCAGTTTCCCCTGGCTGCTACTTTTTGGGTGGAAGCCGCTACGGGAAACTTCAAAGCAGGCCTGCCGCTCTGCACCAGGTAGATAGCTGCTACCTGCACCCCAGAGCAGCTGGTGTCCTGTCAATTTCCCAGGGCTGCTTCCACCCAGTGGTAGCAGCTGCAGTAAATTGACAAGGATGCCAGTCCCTCTAGGTAGTCAGGTTTTAGCAGGGCAGCCAGCATCCTCTCAATTTCCGGCACCTACATCTACCCAGGCGTTGCAGCCACAGGGCATTGATAGGATGCTGGCTGCCCTGGGCTGCAGGTAGCAGCAGAACAGCCAGCATCCTTTTAAACTTCCTGTGGCTGCTACCCCAGGATTGGGCAGAAGCA
>ML681988.1:1642421-1750727 GCA_007922195.1 Podocnemis expansa | reverse complement strand
TTGTAGCAGAGCAGTTAGCAGCGGGACAGCTGGTGTCCTTTTAAACTCCTCACCCCCCCCCCCCCGCTGCAGCAGCAATACCATGACCCAGTACCAACAGGTCTGCAATTCAGTACTGGGTCACAACCTGTGGTTTGATGACCACTATTCTAGAGCATGTTTTTCTTCTGTGGCCTCACTTCCAGCCTCTAGTTACACAATGTATCAAAGAATCCTTTGCATTAATTCCTATGGTTCATGGTGGCATTGCCTCTAACTGAACTGGAGCAAGAATCTTTCCACCTAGTCAAAAGTATATGGGCTCCTAACTTCTACTGAAATCAGAGGAGTTTAGAATCTTAAATACCTTTGAGGGTCTGGGCCTTTGTGATTATTCCTTCGTGGTTAGAAACCAGGACGCTGAAAATTCTGGTTCAGGGATCCAGCCAGGAAAGATGCTGAACCAGCTCCTATTTAAGGAAATGTGAGCTGGATGGCCTCCGCTGCTCTCAAGATCAGGTCTCAGAGCTTAATAGCAGACATAACTGCTGAATTCAGCATTTTATATTTCATCTTTAGTCAGCCTCACATGTCACCTATAAAGCAACTTGCCTTCATCCTAAACTGTAGCATAGAAAAGAAACTTCCTCATCTGTTCACAACTGATTACACACTAGAAAGATCTCTTCAAACTGCTGTTCTAACTGAATTGAAAGCAGCTTCCATCTCAAACATCTATTTTAAAAGCAAAAGATGTCACACATTGGTCTGAAACTGGAAATGCCAATGTCAGCAGACTTAGGGATTGACCATTAAAGGCTTCCTGTGATTTTTATATTTATTTTTAAATAGATGTAAACAAGTTTTTTAAAAAATTCCAAAACTTTGCAAACTCTCTCTCTGCTGCTGCTTTTCCTTGGTTATTAGTGATCTGAGGAAACCCAGTTAGAAAAGAAAGCAAGAACTGTGCTAGATCCAAACCTGCACAAAACTGAAACTATAAGATAATGTGATTACAATGTCATTTGCAGTGTGTTTATTCTTTTGTATTGCTTTTAACAGTGAAGGTACTAATGCATAATACTAAAGAGAAGTTCTGTCGTACCTAAAAGACTAACATTTATTTGGGCATAAGCTGTCATTGGCTAGAGACCACTTCAGATGCATGAAGTGGAAACGGTGGGTTACTTATCAGTAACCATCCTTCTTCAAGATGGGCTGCTCACATACATTGTTACAGGTGTCTATGTGCCGCAGCGCACAGTAGCTTGGAAAGTCTTCAGCCTTAGCCTGTCAGGTCAGGGTATGCAGCCAACACCCCCTCTATGCCGCAACTGCAGCTATGTAGGTGACCGTGACCCTGACTCTCCCAGTCCCATATACCTTCGCCAACTCCGTTAGTGGGGACGGTGGGAGGGGCCAGAAGGTATGTGAGAAGCCCATCTCGAAGAAGGACGGTTACTGGTAAGTAACCTGCCATTCTCCTTCAAGTGCTGCTCACATCACCCAGTTGCAGGTGACTGCTAGCTGTACCCATGGATGGTGGGAGGAGTTACAGTCTACCCACACTGAGTACAGCTCTGCCCAGAGCGGCATCTTCTCTAGCCTGTTGGGCGATGGCATAGTGCATCGTGAAGGTATGAATCGATGACCACGTGGCGGCCTTGCAGATCTCTTGGATCGGGACGTTGGCCAGGAAGGCCATAGAGAATGCCTGGGCCCTGGTAGCGGGGGCTCTAACAGTTCCAGGAAGGGGCGTTTTCAACTTTCTGTAACAGTCTTTAATGCAGTTCACAATCCATTTAGAGATACACTGAGAGGATACTGGTAGACTTCTCTAATGTTCTGCAACCTCCACAAACAGTTGGGGGGTCTTGCGGAACAGCCGGGTGTGCTCGATGTAAGTTAGAAGCGCTCTCCTCACGTCCAATGTATTCCACCTCCTGTGGTTCTGTGTAACCTGGGGGGTCTGGGTAAAAAACTGGCAAGCAAATTTCCTGGTTAAGGTGGAAGGGGGTGGCCACCTTAGGGAGGAAGGACAGGTGGTGATGTAAAACCACTTTATCTGGATAGAACTTTGTATATGGGGGTTCCGAGGAGAGGGCTTTCAACTCTGAAACCCTTTGAGCAGAGGTGATTGCTACTAAGAAGGCCACCTTCCAGGACGGGACCAGCAGGGTGGCTGAGTCCAAAGGTTCATAAGGTGGCTCTGTCATTGCCTGGAGGACAATATTTAGGTCCCAAGGTGGGGTGGGCTTACGGAGTTGGGGAAAAAGTCTCTCCACCCCTTCTAGGAATCTGACGGAGGTGGGATGGGAGAAAAGTGATTGCCCATCCACACTCTCATGGAGAGCTGAGATTGCCACTAAATGGACTCTCAGTGAGGAAGGAGAAAGGCCTCCTTCCCTGAGGTCTAGCAGATAGTCGAGGATCAGGTGAATCTGGTCTGATGTAGGGTCTACACCTTTGTCCTGAGCCAAAATGGAGAATTGCTTCCATTTGGCTGTGTATGTGGACCTGGTGGATGGTCATCTGCTATCAACCAGGACCTTCTTAACCCTGTCTGGGCAGAGCCTCTCCTGCTCGCTGAGCCAGAGAGCATGTAGGCCGTAAGGTGTAGGCGGCCCGGGTCTGGGTGCTGAAGGCGCTCCGAGTCCTGCTTCAGGAGGTCTGCCCACTGTGGGAGGCACAGTGGGATCTCTATGGACAAATCCTGCAGGAGTGGGAACCAGTGCTGTTTGGCCCAGTCCAGAGCTATTAGTATTATGTTCGTTCCATCCGTGGCGATTTTCAAAAGGACCCTCTTCATGCCGGTTCCCCTGATAAAGGCATACAGCTGGGGCCCCGACCAGTTGATGAGGAAGGTGTCGGTCAGGGACCCCTCCTCCTGGCCCCTGAGGGAGCAGAACTGGGGACACTTGTGGTTCTGCTGTGTCACAAACAAGTCTATCTGGGGGAGATCCCATTTGTCTACCAGGAGGGAGAGAACCTTGTTGTGAAGGGACCACTCGTGGTTCACTAGCGGTTTTCTGCTTAGCGAGTCTGCTAGCCCATTGTCCACCCCCGATAGGTGGGAGGCCACTGAGGTGAAGTTGTGTCATATGGCCTATTCCCAGAGCTTGCACGCCTCCTTGCAAAGTGGTATAGAGCGGACCCCCCCTTGCTGATTCATGTAGAACACGGCTGTGGTATTGTCCATGAGGATCTGGACTGACCTGCCCTGTATCTTGTCTAGGAAGGTCAAGCAGGCTAGCCTGATGGCCCTTAGTTCCTTCACGTTTATGTGGAGAGGACCATCTGTGTGGGACCAGAGCCCCTGGGTGGAGAGTCCCCCAGAGATGTGGGCCCCACACCCTGTATTCGAGGTGTCTGCTATTAAGGTCACTGAGGGCGTGAGGTCTTTGAAGGGAATGCCCCCCATGGCAAAATGGGGATCCCTCCAAACCTGAAGTGTTCCCAAAGTATCCTGGGGGACCGACAGTACCTTGTTCAGGGAGTCCCTCTGTATGTGGAACACTGTGGAAAGCCAGATTTGGAAAGGACTCATCGTCAGGCGTGCTGTCTAGATCACTGAGGTGGAGGCTGCCATGTGGCCGAGGAGCTGCAGGCACCGGCGGGCTGTGGTCACAGGGGACATTTGCAGCTCCATAATGATGGTGGAAATGGACTGAAATCTGGAGCGGAGTAGGAATGCTAACCCCTTGCGGGCATCTAGATGCGCCCCTATGAACTCTGTTTTGGGATGGGTGGAGCTTTGACTTTTCTTGGTTTATATGGAGGCCCAGATAGTCCCAGAGCCTCACTACCACTCCAACATGGAGCTCTACTTGGGAGCTCGATTTCCCAACTATTAACTAGTCATAGGGGTAAATTCTTATGCCCCATCTGTGTAAATATGCCGCGACCAGCGCCATGCACTTTGTGAACACCCAGGGGGCCAGGGAGAGCCTGAAAGGGAGAGAGGTGAACTGGAAGTGGTCATCTGCCACCTTGAACCTTAAGGACCACCTGTGGCGGGGCCTTATGGCTATGAGAAAGTAGGTGTCTTTCAGATCGAGGGCCGCGAACCAATCCCCGGGAGACAAGAGACGGGAGGATCTGTGATAGGGAAACCATGCGGAACTTTATTTTCCTTATGTGTTTGTCTAAGGCTCTGAGATCTAGAATGGGTTCTAAAGTCCCCATTGGATTTTGGGACCAGGAAGTATAGGGAGTAAAACCCTTTTCCCCACTCCCGCTTGGGAAACTTTTCTATGGCTCCGAGGGAGAGAAGTTTTTGGAATTCAATCTCGAGAAGGTAGGACAGTTCCTGGTTTCCGAGGGTTGGACGAGGGGGTGGTTTTCTGTCCCGAGGAACTGAAAGAAACTGAATACAATACCCCTCTGTGACCGTCTCAAGGACCCTCTGGTTGGATGTGATGTTGGTCCAGTGGTGTGAGAAGCGGTGGAAGCAGTTGGGGACTGGCTGAGTCGTGGGTTCGCTGGACATACAGTAACCGTCAAAAATGCTGTTTCTTCCCCAACGAGCATTCAGAGGCCCGCCCACACCTACCCGATTGGGGAACGTGGGACTTTTCACTCTTTTCCGAATGGACCTTGTCCTTGTCCATGTCCCCAAGGTGGCCCTGACGAAAAGGGAGGGACCTCGGGAATTGTACTCTTCAGTTGAATCTGTTGTTTTAACTGCTGAAATTGTTGTTGGAGGAGTTGATGGGCTTTTAGAGAGCATCTGTTAGGTTGCGGGGTATAAATCCTCAGCGACTGGAGTGTGGATCTCGAGTCTCTCATGCCATGGAGCTTCGCATCCATGGACTCGGTGAAGAGGTCAGGGCCTTCGAATGGGAGGTCCTGAATAGTAAGCTGCAGCTGCGGCGGTAGGCCTGAGCCCTGTAGCCAAGCTGAGCGACGCATTACTACAGCCGATGCCATCGTACGGGCAACTGTGTCCACGGCATCCCAGATGACCATCAGAGCATCTCTGGATGCCATTTCCCCTTCTTCGAGCTTCGTGTCGAAGTCCCTAAGATGATCCTATGGGATATTGGTGTGGAAGCCTTGCATGGCATTCCAGAAGTTAAAGATATACCTTGTCAGAAGGGCCAAGTGGTTTGCTATGTGCAGCTGAAGGGCTGCTGTGGAGTAAATCTTCCTGCCAAGTAGGTCGAGTTTCCTTGCATCCTTATTTTTAGGGGTGGAACCCAGTTGACCTTTCTTCTCCTTCTGGTTCACGGCATTGACGACCAGTGACCCCAGAGTGAGATGCTGGAACAGAAAGGAGAACTTGTCCTGAGGGACGTGGTGCTTAAGGTCTGCTACCCTGGATACCGGCGGGATTGAGGACAGGGTTTGCCAGTGGGCCTTGACAATGCTGTACACCCCTTCATGGAGAAGTACAGACATCTTAGCAGGCGGGTCCTTCCAGCCAACGCTGAAGAGCAGTTTCATCTCCTCTTGGATGACCACGTGCCCCAGGTTCAGGTTTGCTGCCATGCGGTGTAGAAACTCCTGGTGGGCACGAGAATCCTCATTACAGTCAATTGGTCTCTCAAAGGAGTATTCATTGGGCAAAGAGGAAGAACAGGCTCACGATCTACTCTGATGTGTGGAATTGGGATTGGGTTCATTGTCCAAGAAGTCCGAGTCCATGGTCTGCGAGGGGGACTGGACGGAGTGGTGCCGTGAGACTAAGGTATCATCGGCCACCATGTCCAGCCAATCGTGTGACCAGTTATTAAAAGATGCTGCGGCCTCTAGGTGGCATGGAGGGGAACAGCCTTGACTAGGTTGCAGTGCGGTACTGGGAGAGAAAGGCCCCACTGGCTCAGGTGGGCCTGACGGTCTGTTCTTGAGTCGAGGCATGGGCAAGGGAGGGCGCTTACAGTGCCGTTTCCCTAAATGTTCTCCTACCCTTATTACCATCTTGAGAGGAGAAGAGCGTACTAAGGCTGGAGGCGAAGTCGACGCTGATCTGTGGGAAGGGCCCCCGAAACTTGGGAGCACAGCACCAACATGGCCCGGGAGGAACATAGGGAGGAGGCCAGGGAGCTGTCCTCCTTGGAATGCAGTACTGGAGACAGACTGGACGGCACCGGGTTGCCTGGGAAACAGTCCCCAGTGCCAGATTGCGGTGCTGGTGGCAGGCTACACAGTACCTGGTTGGTAGGCAGTGCCACTTCCTGCACTGACTGGGCTCCTGGTGCCATGGTTGGTGTTGAGCTGGTTTTCTTCCACGATGCCAGTAGCCAGACTGGAGAACACGGCCTCGCTGATGTGGAGCCCTGCGGCGTCGGCAGTGCCGCTGTGGGTTCGGCGCCGGGTTGATTCAGCGACTAAGGTGTTTGGCGCCCCAATAGTACTGACGAGGACATTGACCAAGACTTTAGGCTCGGCGCCACAGATCGGTCCTGCAGTTCTGGCACCCGGGCCGATGGGTGAGCCGGGGGAGCACTCAGAGCTCAGGTGACATCAGAGGCTTGCATGCTGCTCCCAGCAAGGGATCAGAGATGCAGCTCTCTGTCCTTCCGAGTCCTCCTTTTGAAGGACTGGCAGAAGAGGCAGCTCTTGGCGAGCTGGGACTCACTGAGGCATGCAAGACATTTATCATGTGGATCGTCGAGTGGGAAAGCTTTGCAGCATCTTAGGCACGGTTTGAAGCCAGGCATTTTGAATTTCGCGGTAGAAGACAGGCACTTGCTTACGCAAATTTCTTGGCTGATCTGAAACTGTCGCTGAGGACAGAAAAAGGAACTGGGAGGGGCAGGGTCACGGTCACCTATATAGCCACAGTCGTGGCGTAGAGGGAGTGTTGGCCGCATGCCCTGACCTGACAGGCTAAGGCTGAAGACTTTCTGAGCTACCGGGTACTATGGCATGTAGACACCTATAACTGAATGATGTGAGCAGCGCTCGAAGGAGAACTGCAGCTTGTTAGGTATATATACACATGCAAAGAAGGGTGGGTCACATTATTATGTGGAGGACTGGTGTCCAGGAGATCTATTCAAAGAGTGGGGATGTAACCCATTCACAACAGTTAGTGAGAAGCTGTGAATGTTTGAAGAGGAAAAACTACTTTTTATAAAAACAAGCACGGTGTCCTGTGGCACTTTTAAAGACTAACACATTTATTTATCGCATGAGAAAATCCTACTTCACCAGATGCTTTGAAGATGGGGAACTTTCTATAGCGAGTTTATAGCTTCTCTCAGTCCCTGTTCAGACCCCAGCCTGATAGTATACTATTAGTAAAACAAGCGAGGAGTCCTGTGGCCCTTAAAGACTAACAAACTGATTTATTGCATGAGCTTTCATGGAAGAAAATCCCACTTCAGCCTTGAAGACTGTTATGCTATTAGTAATACACATATAATGCTACATATGTCATACACTGAGATAATAGCCCTTAAAAGCCTCCCACTTTAAATAAGAATGATAACCACGTTAATAGAAATGATGACAATAACACACAGCTTATAGACTCTGGAGGAATCAGAAACCCAAGAATCCAGAGCATACAGCAAGCCACCATGGAAGTGATTAGGGCAGTGTTTCCCACCCGGTGTTTCCTCATGCCTGAGCCCGTGTGCCATGGAACTTTTTAAATTTTAACTCAGAGTTCTGGATTGGCTCATAAATATTCATGAGTTTATTTGAAGACCATATGGTGGTATGCCTCAAAATAATTAAAGGTATCAAAGTATGCCATGTCCAGGGCCAGGGCTGTCCCTAGGTGGGTGCAAGGCCCTGGGTGAATCACCCTCTGTGGGACCCCCCCCGCTCACCCTCCCAGGCACTGGGGGGCTGGAGGGAGCAGCCCAGGGGAGGGGCAAGCCCCTGCGACAGCCGTCCCATGCTAGGGGCCAGGCGAGCTGGCCAAAAGCGGCGGAACAGGAGAGCAGGGTCTGATTTCTCAGCTGCCCTTAAGCCAGTGGTTGTCAAACACTGTTCCTCGGGACCTATCTCCAGACCCTTCTGCCATGCGGCAACCCTTCACTAAACAAAAATGGCCACTGCCAGAAAACTGAACAGAGACCATGGCTGTGGGGGTAGTTGGAGGGCGGTGGCAATCCCTCATGGCTTTCATCCTTTCTCTTGAGGCTTCAATTGCATTTCTGAAATCTACACATCTAATTTGAGATCACCTATATGGAACATGCAGAGGGTGATCCCACATGCCATACTCCTGTCTCAAATCAGGAAGTATGGCAAGTCTCTAAAATTGCAATGTAGTGGCCTGGGGTGTGTGTGTGTGGGAGCTACTTGCAAATGTGTGTGTGTGGGGGGGGGGCTGACTGGGTGGAGAAATGAGATGGAAGCGCTGAGATGGAGGAAGGAGAACAGAGCCAGTACCAGGCTAGAAAGAAAGGTCCTGGAAGAGCCTGTCTGCTGCTGAGCCTGTCCAAGTCCCTCCAGGTCCTGCTCCCTTCTCCACTGCCCAACCCCAGAACTGAAGCAGCCCCCTGGGTTCCTCTTTCACCTCTGCACTTCATCTGATCCCTGAGTCTGCATGAGTTTTCATGAACACACAGTTGTCCACAACATTGTGATTGAAGGGGTGCTAGCCCTCTCTGCTTGATCTGGTGATCCCTGTCAGTGTGCATAAGGCAGCAATACAATGGGGCTATCCAGGGGCGTCAACGGCACTGGGTATCCAGGGCATGTGCCCCGAATCCCAGTGCCAGTACCCCGGATCTGGCGGGGCCACCCCTCTCCCGGTCTCCCGCCCAATCAGGCCAGAGATCCAGGGCCCAGCCTCTGGCAGCCACGGCGGCCCCATCCCCAGCCAGGGATCCGGGGCCCAGCCACCCGTGGTGGCAGCGGTCCTGTCCCTGGCTGGGAATGTGGGACCTAGCCGCCCACGGCGGTGCGGTGGCTTCCAGCCCTGTCCCCGGCCAGGGGGCAGGGCCTGCGGGCCGGGGTGGGGCCTGGGCCTGTGCCCCAGGTCCCGTCCTGGGGCAGCAACACCCTGGGGCTATCCACTCCCCCCTTCAGATTAGGACCTTGTTATAACTTCTCCTTCCAGTAGATCCATCCCTGAGTTGGATTTTTTTCTGTTACTTAGGCTTTCTAATTGTAGAAAAAATACCATACTTTGTAACACAGGCTCCTACTAGAACAGTTTGTTTTTCTCTTCTGTTTCCCGTGTTGTATATAAGTAGGAAGTTATTTCCCAGAGAGACGCGCTACTCGACTATTGAAAAGGAGGCCTTGGCTGTGCGATGGGCCATAGATGTGCTCCGTTACTATCTTTTAGGATCTACATTTACCTTAGTGACCGACCACGCACCCCTAAGGTGGCTGCAGTCCATGAAAGACACGAACCCCCGACTAATGAGGTGGTACCTGGCCCTCCAACCCTATAACTTCACGGTGGCACATCAGCCAGGTCCAAAACATAAGAATGCAGACTTCTTCTCTAGGACAGGAGAAGAGGAGGGTACAGAGACTGCCCCCGTAAAATCCGTCATAAAGGGGGGGTGTGTGTGATGGGGCAGGCCCGCCCCGCACTCAAGCGGGCCTATATGCCCGGAAGGGAAGGGAAGCCCTGCCCCTCAGGCCCTGCTGGGCATGCTCAAACAGCTGCCCAGGTATAAAAGGCTGCGATTCCCCTCAGTTAGGGGCTGGCCAGCGGAGGGAGCAGATGCAGGCTAGAGGCTCTCGCTCAGACCCTGGTCTGGCTCCTACCTCAACGGGGCAGATGCCGGGGACGCCAGAGACGCGGAACGCAGAACGCAGAAGGCACTGCTGACCAAGGCGTCCTCAGCCGTGAGGATCCTAGGACCCAGACTGAACAAGGCACCTGACCAGGTGGACATCAGGAGTCCAGGTGGGGCACCTCATAGCGACCTCAGGTAGGAAGTAGCCCAGGGCGGGGTAAATCGGGGTGAGCATTGGCCAAGTCCGGGCCTCAGTCGGCGCGTTGCGGCTTGGAACCCTGCCGACTGGGCCAGGATTCCCGTACACCCCAGGGCCCTGGGCTGGGGTTCAGAGGAGTGGGAGGGCCTGAACCCCCCTACCTGGGCCTACGTCCCTCAGGGCTCCCAGCCGGGGCGGGGACTTGTTGACTCCGGCCAGTGGGCCGCACTGCCCTGACGTGAAGGGCGGGGACTCGTTGACTCCGGCCAGTGGGCCGCACTGCCCTGACGTGAAGGGCGGGGACTCATCGACTCCGGCCAGTGAGCCATACCGCCCTGCCCACAAAGTACCCCGTGGACAGGGTCGATAACCATAAGGCCATCCAGCCTTAGACCGAGAGCTTCCCTGCTCGGGAGCACGCGGAGCTAGAACACTCCGCGACAGTACATTTTAAAACATGGGCTGAAATCCTGGCCTCACTGAAGTCAGTGAGGGTTTTGCTATTGACATCAGTGAGGCCTGGATTTCATCTTTAGACCTCTAATTATGACTCATAATGAACTGCACATGCATCACTGCACAGCATTATGCATGCAAAATTTGATTCTGATCTTGCAAACACTACACATGCTTATCATTAAACATGCAAATTGTCCTATGGAAGTCAATGATTACTATTTTGTCCTCAATTATTAAGAGCTAAATATGTGGTAAATTTTGAGGAAAAAAATAAGTATTCACATAAGGCTGAAGTCAATGGGATTGTTATTTGCTTAAAATACATATGCATACTTGGAGTCTTAAAGGGAGCATAGAAGCTCTCTGAAAGTGTGGTCTAAGGAAATCAGATTGAAAAACAAAAAGTCATACCATTTAATAAATTGGAAAACATTAAAAAAAAGAAAGCTGACAGCCCAGCCAAACATCTAAGGGGCCAAAAAAATGGAAGACAAAAGATTTAATTCTAATTGAATATTTTATGTATTTCCCCCTTCCAAATGTATGTTAGGTACATCCCTTCATAGTTTATTATGGGAATTTTACACAATGCCATACGAATATACTTGCTGCTAAACAGAAATTTAATTCAGCTACATATCTTGTGATGAATATGTTCATTAACTAAAACTCCAGTCTTCATAAATCAATGTATTGGATACTGATATATGAAAACTGGATTTTTAGTTCCTAATATCTCACATATAGTGCATGTTAACATGTACCCCAGGTTTCCTGTATTCTGTCAGGATAACAAAGAACACAGACCAAATGTTGAACAATAGGTAGGGTAATACTGATTGGGGCAGAGAAACTGAGATACCAAAGCATTAAGTCCAACATCTGCTCAATGTGCAGCGGTGGTCAAAAAAGCTGAGACTGTTAGGAACCACTAGGAAAGGAATAGATAATAAAATACAGAAAATACAATGCTGCTACCTAAATCTGTGATATGCTCACACTTTGGATGCTGCATGCAGTTCTGGTCACCACATCTCAAAAAGATATATTAAACTTGGCGAAGATGCAGAGAAGAATAACAGGAATGATTAGGGATTTGGAACAGTTTCCATATGAGAGATTAAAAAGATGGGACAATTCAGCATGGAAAACAGATGACAAAGAGTATGATGATAAGAGTCTGTACAAGCATGAATGGTGTGGAGAAATGAATAGAGAAGTATTATTTCCCATTCACATAACAAAAGAACTGAGAGTGACCCAATGAAATCAATAGACCTAAGTTTTAAAAACCAAGCATAAGGAATTACTTCTCATAATGCTCAGTCAGCCCACAAAACTTGTTGCCAAGTCCAAAAATATAATTGAACTCAAAGAATTCGATAAATTAATTGAAGATAGTTCTATCTATGGCTAGTAGCAAAGATGGTCTGTGATGCTACACCATGGTATGAGTGTCCCTAAAACTCTAACTGTCAAAAGCTTGGTTTGGACAAAAGGGTATGGATCAATCAAAATTACCCCATTCATTCTCTCCACAGCATCAGAAGCCACCACCAGTGACAGGATACTGGGCTAGATGGACCACTGGTTTCACTTAATATGTCCAATGCTGTAACTGCTGTGGGGTGAGCAGGACTTTGCTCCAGGCATGCCGGAGCAGCTCCATTGAGCCACTCCATTAAACACTGTGCTCCTAGGTGCTGGCTATTGTAATGGGTGTGGTAAACTGTAGTTACGGCTCTGAATATGGGCATTCTTAAAGCATTAAATGAAAATATGTAGCAGTTGGGAAACAATTGTCTGTTTTTTATGAAATCTGGCTTTTCTAAAAAATTGCAATAATTTTTATTTGCTTACGTGAGAGTAAACCAGTTGCAGTTGTAAACAGTTTGGATTTTGGTGTTACACAACTTCCTTCCTATGCTGCTTTTGTTCCTTCTCATCTTCTGTCTTCTGGGTGAGAATTATATTGAAAGAGGGTACTGGTTACAGGCGAAGTAGGGAGTCCCCTTAAAATTTTTTATATGGATGGTGGGAGGATTTCAGAATGTATAATCTCCAGATGGAAACTTGATCACTTGCACAAGTGGTTGTTAAGTTTTCAGTCTAGAATCCACCAAGGAAATGAACAGTGATAGAGTTAGTGCTGGAGACTGCCATATACAGAACTGTGTCTGGTGACCTGTTTGGGGATCACCCAGATATTGTTGTGAGCCTCAGAGGTAGTAGGTTTATTGCCAATCAGTTTTCAAGTGAAATTCTACTCTTGACAGTGACTATGTAAAAATGACACCTTCAACAAGTTACTTCCCACAGACATTCAGAGTTAGATCTGCTCACTATAGTGACAGAACTACATTTTTACTGCTTTTTACTCCTGTTAACCCTGCTAAACTGAGTAAGCTTCAGATTTTATTCCATTTTGTTCCTCAGCAGAATTATTTACTATATGCCAGTCAGTTACTCATGCAAACCCCTCTGAAGATTTAAGGTTACCTGGGAGTAACTGAAGAACTAATTTGTGCTAGCTAGCCTTTATTACATGGAATCCGGAAAGAAGCCAGTTGACTTTGTGTGGCTAGAAGTTACTTGTAAATTGGATTGGAGATAGCAAGATAACAAGAATCTTCTCATTGTGCAAAATTACTTTGTTAAATTATTTTTGCTTGTTTTGTCTGATCCCATTTGCCAGTTATATCTATTAACTAACTACAAAATTGTTTTCACTGGACCTTGGGAGACAACTTTTGCTAGCAACAGGACTATGACAAGATTGAAGATGCAGGATCATATTGAGTGAGAAAAGAGAACTATATCCAGATTTCTCTCACACACATTTGTTTTGTCTCTTCTTAACTTCATACAAACTAAACCTAGATTGAAAGCACCCTGTTTTTCCTCTCTGTGTATAAAAAATAAAATCACAAAATTTTATAGAAGTAATCTTCCTACACAGCAATGGATAGTCCTTATGACTAGTGCTTGGTTGTTGTCATCCAGTATGTCTATTTATTTCCTTCCAGTTTATTCATAGGCTCATGCCTTTTCATCTCAAGAATAATCTCTTCTAGGTACAAGTGAGAAAAAGAAGATTTGAGATGTATTTAGTTATCTTCTAGGTTCAGTTTTGGAACATCATAATTAGGATTTTTCTTCAGTCTTCCTAATGAGAGATTTCTGCTATGGTGACTTCCCATTCTAATTACAGCCTCATGAACATGAAATGACATGCACAGATCATTAAAAGTCCAGCTATACATAAATCAGTCTGAGCTTGCTCCCATTTAAGTCAATGGCAAATCCCCCATTGATGACAATAGGAAAAGGATCAGTCCTCACCTAAGCATTTTTAATTTGAATGCCCAACCAGTCAATGCCCAGAAATCAAGAGGAATTGGGGGCACTCAGCACCTCACTGGATGGGCTCCAAGCAGGGTGTGATATGAGAAGACATAAGGCCCAGTTCTGCACTGATGTCCGTGGCGTTCTGAGTACATCAGTAGCTCTGTATCAATAGTCACTAGACATTCACCACTGGCCCAAGACTGTATTAGTTAGCTGGATGGGGCAGACTGGAAATTTCATTAGATTCGTAGAAAATTTACTTGGAAAGCTAAGTGGAATGATTCTTCTCAAGAAAGGAAATGTTTTCTTTTAATCTAAATTTTATCTGGTGAATAACTTGATTTTGCACCCTGTTTTCAAATATAATACAAGGCTGTATTCTGTTCTTTAAACTTCTAGGTTCAGATTAAGTACAAATTAAGTGGAAAGAATAAATAGGCAGAATCTGAAGTGGTTAGAGTATGAATGTTGCAATCCTACAAGTTGTTCCTTGCAAACTTTTAATAACTAGTCTGGCAATTGGCAGCTTTTATGTATAATTAAATTGTTCGTCCTGTACTGAGTAATAAAAGCACAGATTTTCTAAAAACTGTTTTTCACCAAGCTCCTGGGGCCAAATCCTACATTCCCTCCACCTGCCTTGTTATATGTAGAGGCAGAAATAGCAAATTTCAACTACTGCCGTTCTGCAGTCAGCTGAGAAATGTGCTGCTGCTGCGCTCCTCTAAACATTGGCTGCCCCTAAAACCCAACTCAAGCAGGTTCCATCATGGAAAGGAGAAGCAGCACTAGCTACTATAGACTCTCTTCAGTAACATACACTGCTATGTCCTGTGGGTTTAGAGTTGGAAAATCTGGCATAGCAACTCTGGCATCAGAATCTGAAATGTATAGAAAAATCTCCTGTTAAGCTCAGGGGCAGGTTATGTCCAGGAGTCCTTGAGTGTTTGCCCCAATGAAGACTGAATAAACAACTCAAGATTTGTCTCCTGAAAAGTTGCTTAAATTTAACCACTTTTTCCTACCTATGGTAGTAATTAAACAGATATGGATTAGAGGTAAGCTTTTTTTTTTGGGACCCATGAAACACATTAACCACTTATCATCTTCTTTCCCTTTGTCTCTGGGTCCCTATGTAACCTTATCTCCCTTAATTCAGTACCTAACTCTTCATAAAAGTCAACCAAGAATAAAGGTCCATGCCTGAGTTATGCCTTTGTGTATATGTAAATGAGTAACACTTCATTACAGAAGCAATTCTGCTGAAATCATCATGAGCCTTTACTAAAAAAATAAAATCAGCTACCAGGAGGCTGAGAATCATTAAGAAAGGGACAGATAATAAGAGAGAAAATATCATGTTGCCTCTTTATAAATCCATGGCATGCCCATTTCTTGAATACTGCACGTAGATTTGTTTGACCATTTAAAACAAAAAAAAAAAAAAACCATTGCAATTTGAAAAAGTACAGAAAAGGGCAAAAAAATTATTCCATGGGAGGGGCAATTAATAAGACTAGGAGTTTTCACTTTGGAAAAGAAATGACTAAGGGGAGATAGGAGAGAGGTCCATAAAATCATAACTGGTGTGGAGAAAGTAAATAAAGAAGAGTTATTTATGCTTTCTCACAACACAAGCACTAGCATTCACCAAATGAAACTAATAGGAAGAAGGATTAAAACAAAATAAAGTATTTCTTCACCCAGAGCACTGTCAACCAGTGGAACTCCTTGCCAGAGGATGTTGTGAAGGCCAACACTATAACAAGCTTAAAAAAACGAATGAGGTCAATACCTGAAAGGTAGGTCCACCAATGGCTATTAGCCATGATACACAGGGATGTAAAACTATGCTCTGAAGTGTCCTTAGCCTGTACTTGCCAGAAACTGGGACTAGGCAACAGGGGATTGATCACTTGATGATTATCCATTCTGTTCATTTCCTTTGAAGTATCTGGCATTGACCACTACGGGGAGACAAGACATTGGCCTCAGTGGTTCCCAACCTTTTCAGTAACATGGCACACTTGAATGAGATAAACAATTCCATGGCACAATCACATTCTTCAGATGAATTGAGTGCTCATAAACCTCACATTTACTTACAGTTACTGTAGTTAACATTGTACTAGAGAGGTTTCCAACACAGTCCATACAGCAAGCTAAAGGATAAAATGTTTCAAAAAAAATTGGAAAAAAATACATCATCTCAATTTTGCTCTTTGGCCACCTGCATTTAAAATGTTCACATTTTAGAATGGAAAGACTGATACCTCGCTTTTAATTTGATCATTCATTTTCACAAGTTTTATGAATTGTAATTTTGCATAGCATATTGTTCAAGATGAAATTAAACAATGTTTGTTTTATACTGATTTTTATTACCTTTGTACAAAATTTCATGTCCTACTTGTAGAGGTGTGTGCCGTAGCACACTTGTTGAAAACCACTGGCCTAGATAGAGCATTGATCTGACTCAATACAGCTGTTATGTTACGTTCCAACTTCTAACATCTATTGGTAAAAACTGCATGCCAAGTCTTTTTAGGCAAAATGTTTAAATTAAAGAAATACAATAGTATAATAGTTCTCCATTCATGACTGCACACCAGAAAAGTTATACAAATATTAAGGTAAGTATTAAGTAATTAATTAGCAATGACTAATAATTAGTAATTAATTTAGTAAGTAATTTGAGATTGCAAATTGATACCAAATATATAAATACTACTGCCCTTAGCCAAGACATAATAGTTTTCAGTCTTTGGGTGGGAAGATGATTACTCTTTATGGTGTCATACTTTAAATAAACATATATGGTCCATCTTATAACATATGTGGCAGGTACATTTATTTTAAAAGTCTAGAGAACATCTCTGAATAATATCTAAATTTTAAGTTTCTAATTCCAATTTTAAATTGCTTAGAAAATGGACATGGACTGAAAAAATTTTTAGGCCTAGACTAAGAAATATGTGGTTCATTATTAAGCTTTTAAATACGTATTTATGAATTTATGCAATTGACCTGATTTCCAAGAGTGCTGAACACTCAGGAGTTTCCATTGACTTAGTGAAAGCTACTGGGCATTCAAAACTTTTGAAAAGTTATGAACAATTATTTAAAGGTCCCAATAGGGCTTTAGGGGTATGTCCCCACAGGGCTTTTATTTCAAAACAACACTGGTTGTTTTGAAATAAAAGTCCCTATGTCCAAATGACGTTTTCTTCTTTTGAAACAGCTTAAACCACTTTGCTTTTGAAAGGAGGGCTATTTTGAAACCAGTTGTTTTGAAATTAGCCATTTGGACATGTTATTTCAAAACGATCCTTGTTTCAAAATAACAAGGACCTTCCTCCCAGGGTGCATAGCACCCTGGGCAGAACGTCCCACCCCCCCTCAGCACCATGCAATTTCCATGCAATTGGTTCTAGAGCAGGGGTCTCAAACTTGCAGCCTGTGGGCTGCATGTGGCTCCTAAAGTTATTTCCTGCAGCCCACAACAACATTTAGAAGTTCTCAAATAATTGCTAATGCAAAATTTAAAGTGTGTTTCCTTACTTACTCTTAGCATATATATGTTACGTTTCATTTTTTCATTTTGACTATACTTTGTATCATTGTATGAAAAGGTTTCACTGGTGTGGCCCTCAGGCTAACATACTACTCCTCACATGGCCCTCCTGGTGATTTGAGTTTGAGACCCCTGTTCTAAAGTACTGTGAAAAATGCTTGAAATGTCAGAGCATGCATTGTAACTGAAGTATGCAAAAGCCAAGCCAAGAACTACAGTAGTGAAACAGGTATTTTTCCAACCTACTGAATTTGTAAATTCTTTATGATGGAAAAAAAGTCCACATAGCCAAATTGCACATGGTTAAAAATTCTTAAATTGATTTTCACTAGTGGAGGCAAAGCCTCATTCAATTAACTGATCAGCACAACTGATTTTCCTGAAATTGAATTTACAGCTGATAAACTTCCAAGAGGATATGGAAAATGATTATTTGGTTTCCATTATTTGGAGTTATTTTAGTTGTCACTGAGTAAGCCTGAGTGGAAGTCTCTTTGGTTTCAGTTTTTCCTTGAAAATGAAGGTCAAGGAAGTTTGTAAAGGAATACTGTGCTAACCTTTATCAGGCTTCAGTTCAGAAGGTCAGGGCACTAAAGAATGTACTAAGCTTCAGGAGTGTAAAACAGTCCCATTGACTAAGCATGTGAACAGTCCCATTCACAGCAGCATGACTATTCACATGCTTCAAACAAACAAGAAGTACTGTTCCAAAGGCTTAGCTGTGTAAGTGTAGTTCAGCAAACCAAACAAGGAGTCTTGTGGCACTTTTAAAGACTAACAAATGTATTTATCACATGAATTTTCATGGATAAAATCCCACTTCATCAGACATATGAAATGGCAACTACAGTAAGGAAAGGAATATATAAATGCAGAGAAAGGCAAATCACAAGTTTAGTTTAAAAGCTGGCATAAGATTAAGGTTCTTTGGCTATGTCTACATCTAACTGTTTGTTCAGACTTGCTTAGTCTGAACTAAACAGTTCAGAGTTAGTTTGAACTAACCATGGGTTAGTTCAAACTAAACGGAACAGTTTAGTTTGAACTAACCATGTTTTTTTAGTTCAAAACTAAAGTTAGTTCTACTTTTTAGTTTGAACTAAAAGAATGTGGTTAATTCAAACTAACCACTTAGTTCGAATTTAGTTTGAACTAGGCAAAGGCTAGTGTAGATAGGGATCAAATTAGTTTGGATTAAGCCTCCTTAATCCAGACTAATTTGCTAGTGTAGACATAGCCTTCTTGAATTGCAGCTGCTGTCACATGCGCTATAGGGAAATATGGTGGTGACCTCAAACCAAATAAGGAAAAGAACACTCCACTACTCTGTAGAATGCTGAGCTTGACAGGAAATCCTGACAAGGCCAAGCACTGATTTTTTTTTTTTTATATACTTAAATTTCTGAGGTCAACATCTTAATGGGAAATGCCTAACGTTGAGCCTTCAGTTTTGAAACATCCTGGCCTCTATCATCATACACATTCTTTCTTGAATTAACTAAGACAGAATAATGATAGAAAACCAAAAAACATCATAGCACCTCTGGGCACCACTCAGTCCATGTCCTCAAAGAAAATCTGCTCAATACCTTCAAAATATAAGCCAGGGAATTTACATTCATAACTTGTTTGCCATTAAAGTCATGGATGTCATAAAGACATTGGATATGTTGGTTTATTACAACAGTTGACTTACTAATGTCCCTCTTTTGTCCTATGACTGAGGAGGTTGTAATAACCCTTGGGGAGGAAAGGGTTAACACTCTGGTCAGTGAGTCCCAGGACAGAAAATAGGAAGGAAGCACAGCTTTTTGAATCCAACAGCAGCCTTGCCTGTTCCTGTTTGGATGCAGCAGAGCTCCTGGGAGGATCAGAAGGATGCCAGAGGGGCCTGAGGAAGGATCCAGCAACATCCTTACCAAAGATAAGCTCAAGTTTGTTACTGACCAGGCGTGAGTAGAACAGGGAATGTTTATTTAGATGCGGTCAGGGTGTTTCTTTGTTTTTGGTTTGTTTTTCGATTTTTTTTTTTTGTGCTGTGCACATGTACCCCCTCCCCCTACCCTGTAACTACCTAAGTTAATTCCCAGAGAAGCAACTCTCTGAGTTTTTATCTGTTCTTTTTAATTAAAGATTTTACCCTTTAAGTAAGCTCTGGTTCTGTGTCCTGAAAGCAAGGGGTTTGTGTACATGTGCCTCAGACTGCACAGCCAGCTACTAAAGGGGATTCTGTCTCAGTTCCAGCTCATATCACAGCTGGGGTTCAGTCACTTTCCTTAGAGAGGAATAAAAGTGATTGAAGGTACCTCACAGGAAGGAATTCCCAAGTGTGCCTTCCTGGGTTTTCAAGAGGTTTTTGCATTTGGGTGGTGGCAGCGATACCACTCCAAAGCCAGGAATTGGAGGCCATGGAGAGTTTTAAGACTAGGCTTTAAGGCCAGTGGCTTTTAAAGCATGTTGCAGGCCCCCAACTTCTGCACTTTGCATTCCAGAGTGGGGAAACAGCCTTGACAGAGGTGTTCACTGGCCATTTCAACTTAAATGGTTGCTTGTTACATGTGTTACCACTTATGCCAGGGGTTGGCAACTGTTGCTGGCCCCTGTGCCAGATCCTCCCACTGCACCCTCAGCTGGTGCTGGGACTGGGGCCAAAAAGAGGCGGGGCTAGGCCCTCTGTTGCAGGGCTGTGGCTAGCTTCCTTCACCCTGGCAGGCAGCCTCAGGGTCCCGGCCATAGCCATTCCCCCCCTCCCCCCAACCAGCGGGCAGCCTCAGGGTCCCAGCTGGGACTGGCTCTCGACTCCGCCAACGGGTGGCTTCTGGCCCTGAAGTTGGAGCCAGAAATGGACAGGCCAACCCACCCCACTCCCCTCCAGCCCTGGGGAGTCAGCAGGGGCCAGGAGAGCCACACACTTCAAGTCCTTTTTTTCCTGCTGGTGCCAGTGGGGAAGTGCAGCCACTGGGGAAGTGCTGCCATGACATGCAGCTCTTGCGCTGCTAGGGGAACCTGAGTCAGTGGGGCAGCCTGCGCAGTACCGCATGCCACTCAGGTGCCGGGGTTTGCTGACCCCTGACTTATGTTAAGCAATCTGTTCCACCTTGCATTTGGGGGACAATGAGTATCTTTCTTAGACTTGAAAGAAGGGCTCAAAATGTCATTTTTTCAGCAATAGAAGTTGGTTCAATAAATGGTATTTTTTTACTCACTTTGTCTCTCTAATATCTTAGGATCAACATGGCTACAACACTGCAAACAATGTTTTCCCAGGTACCCAAAGCACAACAAATCTGATTTTTATGAAATTTTGCATACAAAATAGACCTTGATCATTAAATGGCTTGCTGTTTTTCTAGGGTGATCCTATCTTTGTGTGGCTAAACGTTCTTTTTCTAAATGCATGAAAAATTTTGGATGAGATTTAAGTTCTGCTGACTTTCAAAGAAAAATTCCATTAGGTATATCAGCAAACAGCATATGAAATGCTTCATTACTTTCAACTGAAGTCAAAATTTACTCTAGAGTTCTATGTAGGGTAGATATTGCCAAAAACCAAGAAATGTATCTGCCCTTATAAAAAACATCATTAGCCATTTGTCGGCATTTGCTGATTGATTCATGTAGTCATATTATATGTGTATTCACAGCTTTTGTTAGTCCAATTGTCAACTCTATAAATGAGTATTCTGTTCAAAGGAGAGGAAGCTTAGCTTTTGTCTTTAGTACTTAAGTGAATTAATTTTTATTACTAGTTAAGGCAGCTTGCTTCCTATACTGAAATTATGCAGGGACTGCTATCGTTAAGAACCAACCCTACATACATGTATGCACATTGTTAACTGCTCATGAGCGTAATCTCATTAAAGTGAACAGGACTGTCAACATGAGAAAAAGTACTTTCATAGAGGTGCAGGAGCATATCGTTAATTTATTTAGGAGCATTGTTCAGTAGCTTATATTATATGCTTGGAAGATGGGGACATTCTTTAAATTGATATTGTCTTGAGTATCAGTAGATTTGAATATTAACATACATTCATTTCAATAATAAGAGGTTTACTTTATATTTTGATCTTGCCTTCTTTATGATTAGAGAATGATACAGGTTCCCTCAGATATTTTGCTGAAGTTTTCTGTCCAAATGACACTGTTTAAATTATTTCAAATAAAAAACAAATAATACCTTCTTGTTAATATAGAGTGGCACACAGAAGACCTAACCAAAGTCAGGGACCCTTTTTATTTATTACCCTTATTTTACAGATGAAGAACCAAGACCAAGAAAGTAAGTGATTTGTCCAAGGGTACAATGGAAATCAGTGGCAAAGCTAAGATTTCCAGATCTCCAGAGTCCCAGTGGTGCCTTAACTGCAAGATCATTATTACTTTGTTTTTTAATTTAGATCATCAACATTTGAGAATAAAACTAACATGCAGTTTAATTTCAGGAATTTAAACAGATTTTCTTTTCATTACTGTATATATTCACCTTGGGAAATAAAGGGCATTTTGAAAATCTAAAACTCACTGAGATATCTTAGGTTTTAGATTTAAGAGAACCACCCTCAAAACTTGCATTTAGTCCCTGCTAGTTCTACAAATGAAAGCTTTGAGAATATATTTACACATATTGCAAATAGATTTTATTTCTCTTGTAATCTTGGAAGCAGTGGAAAGATTATTGTTAAAGAAGAACCTTTCTTGTCAACACAGCACAAATGTCTAGTTAAAAACCACAAACTTCAGTAAATAACTTCTAGGACATGCTACCAAACATTCAAACCATCACTGGCCTCTCCCACATCTGGTTGGGAAAACTTTTTTTGGTGATAAAATTGTCTATTCGTATATGTTTTGGAGATTTTTTTAAAAAAAAGATAACTTCGGCGAGTCCATTCCTTTGTCTATCTTCCTTCCTAATTTTTAGACGAAAAACACTTACAGCCATGTAGCTTTCCTTTTACAGTATGTTTTGGTTTTCTTGCTCAAGGGGTAATATCTTAGCAATTCTGGGATGAATTCATCCCTGGTTTTTAAGTCCATAGAACTTGAATAGACATAGAACTTGAATGGACTTGATGGACATATAGTTTCATTTTCACAGCAGACTCCACTACAGTTTGACCTTCGTAAGATTCCTTGGAAGTTCATTTTTAATTGTAATATCTTTTATTCCATTTTCCATGACCAAGGAAAACATTATAACCATTTACAGAAGACTTGGGATGGAACCACAAAACCTAGATCTGAATGGCTTATGAACTTAGGTGATATTTAGAAACCAAATGCAAATAGAACTTTCACATTTCACCCCATCTCAATAACTGACTAAAACAAAACTTGGAATCTAGAAAATCCTTTAATTTGGGGGAAAAATTCAGGCTGGGTCCAAATGTTGTAGTTTTAAATTTCCATCTTTAAAACAATTTGTTCAGAGGCACTTTTTATTTCCTGTTCTAATTAAGGTTGTAATGAAAACCTGTCTTACCCTTGTAGCCGCCGTATATTAAAACAACCATTAGAACAGTTTTTCCCAACCGGTGTGCCATGGCACACAAGTGTGCCCCCAGGTCTGAGCAAGTGTGCCACAACGTTTTTTAAAAAACTATTCAAAGAGCTCTGGATGGGCTCATGAATATTCATGAGGTCATTTGGAAGCTATGTGGTGGTGTGCCTCAAATTAATGCAAGGTAGCAAGGTGTGCCACGGCAGAGAAAATGTTAGGAATCACTGCATTAGAAAGCTCTCTTCCTGAGATCAGTTCACAAAGAAAAGAACTTACTTGTACAATTTTATTTTAGTGGGACAAAACTGAATGTCCTATTATATATTTTGATCAAAATTTTCAGTGCTGTTGTTTGTAAACACAAAAGAGATTACATACATACAACTCTGATATGTTAACATCATTACAAAATAGATGGTCCTGCATGAAATGAATGGATCAAGCTTTTTATACCCAGGATATAAAATAATCTAGAGAGTTTAGGGGTTGAGGTTTCCATATTAAGCCAGAACAGCAGAAGAAACAAACTGTGCTCTGAGGACAACTTTATAGCTCGAGCACAAGAAGATAGGCTTGAAAAGCATTTAGCTCAGACAAACCTAATTAGGTACATTCAGCTTGTTATTAAACTGTGTCCCCTTAGATTGTACGGTTTTCTGTTGTCAGTTATTGTGCTGGCAAGTTTCTGGCCTTTGCAGAGTGGCTAATGTGGTCAACGTATGACACCATATCTCATTTGTAACTTTGGTGGTATCAATCTGAGAAACTCTCCAACTGTAATCTGTATTAGAACAGATAGCTATCTTTTCTTACTCAGTGGGGGTAAATATTCTGCAATCCATTAACATAGTTTAGAATTGATTTTGACAGTCAAAGTATTAATGAAAATTAGTGGTGATACCATCTAATTTCATGTCTCTGAAAATTTATTAAATTTGCATTTCTACAACATCTTTCTGCTAACCACCTCGGGACTTGCACAAATTTAAAAGGCTACTGTGAATAAAAAAGTGACTTTTCATTGACTTGAATACCATTTTAGAAATACACAAGAATATTCTTGCTCATGTCCACAAAAATTTGTTTTCCTCTACAGCAAACATTTTTTTTCCTTTTTGACCTGAGTCATTGTCCACTGAAGTTACTGGTATTCAATCCTGTGATATTTGTAGGCATTGAATCAGGCTCCTGGTGTTTTCAGTTAATTTGAAATTAACATAGTTTACTTTAAAAACCAACCAACCAACCCTGCATTTCCAGATTTCAGTCAGTCAAGTCAGTTTTGAACTCCAGTTGTGATTTATTTCTTTGTTAAAAGTGGAATGGTTAGATAGACTCAGGCATTATTTTTAGATTGTAACTGAATTCCCTCCTCCCCACTCATATCAGTGGGGGTCTCCGCCTGCAGTAGCAGTGCTTTCCAGCAGAGTACTGAAACGGCATCTGATAGCAAAGCCTAGTTGCTCTATCCAGCTCTTTTATTCTTTGGAATGTAACAGTAAGGTCTAAGGCTTGGTAACTGTGCCAAAGGAACTAAGCAAGGGGGAGTGAATAACATTAGGCTTGATGTTCACCCCCCATAACAAGCAGACCTGGACAATCTGTGCAGAAAAATGATTGTAGTGTCACTCATCTGGAGTGATGCTCAGATTTGCCCCTGCTGAACAACAGGCAGAAAGCAAGATTCCTCACCTTCAGTTCCTCCTTCAAGCTGCTAAGAAGTGCTGTTTTTTCTAGAGGTTCCAAACCAAGGTTTCCTACTTCTATTCCCCATTTGATGCTGACTCGCTTGCTCTTTCTGTGCCTAAAGTGCAGCACAACACCAAGGAGTAGGTGGCAGGTTAACAGTGCTATTTCCTGACCTGGAGTGCACATTCTAACCCTCCCCACCCATCCCACAGAGCAACCATGGTTAAGGCGACCAGATAGCAAGTGTGAAAAATCAGGATGGGGGGTGGGCAGGTGTAATAATATATATGTAAGGCAGGCTTAGAAGTTGTGCTTAATTGCTCCTGGGGTGGGGGAAGCAACTGATCTGCATGGGTTTTCTATTCACATGAGCACAAAGAGCCTATTAGCATAGCCTCACTATGGCTGCAGGGCAATATGGGTAATGGCTTTTGGGTTTATTTGACCACAAATCTGTCAATATTTGTAATTCTACTGAAGAGAAACGTGAAATACTGTCTTTTGTAATATGCTACTCTCTTGCTTGTTCAAACACTGTTTGGGGGGGTTAAAGGAAAAAAACTACCATTAGCCAAAAGAATATTAAAAGAGGGGCCACCCCCTCCTTCCAGCCTGTTAAAGTTAAGACAAGAGCAGGGGTTTTTAGTATTAGCTCAGTCTAGAGCTATGCTTGAGGCTCTGCTTCACCCCACTGCCCCACTGTCAAAGCAAAAATCTGGCAAGGCTTTCTGTGAAGACTTTCTTTTGTTATTTTCATGGGAGAAGTTGTTTCCAGCTATGTGGGGTTTAGGAGCTGAAATCACTGAGAGAGACAAACCCTCTCTCTGAGCTGAAATCAATGAAGAGGAATGAGCTGAGCCAGTGGCTGGTGAGAGCAGAGCACAGAGTGACCAGTGGGTGGAGCCAGTGGACAACAGATGGAGCTAGTGGCTGGTGGGAGTGGATAGCATTTGTGACCAATGGGTAGTGCCAGCAGACAGCTGACATGAGAGACATTCCCTACATACCCTAGGGTTTGTTAGGAATCTTGTTCTGCACTGATTCACCAGATCAGTGCTGATTTCTGCTATTGGGTTTTTACATTCTGTTTTACTACTATTAAAAGGTCTGTGTACCACACTCAGACTCGTGCTTGCAAGTGGGGAAGCCTTACCCCTTTGGGGGACCCAAGGAATAATGCATGATTTCCCAGAAGACTGGGCGGGGGCTCGAGCCAGTTGGTGCTGTAACATTACTTGGAGACCCCTAGATATAGAACCTGACCCTTGTTTTGCCAGCTTGCCCTGGCAGATGGGTTACATATATAAGACAAACTCTTGGATATCAGGACAATTCCTAAAAATCAGGACAGCTGGTCACCCTAGATGAGTGTTATCAAGAAATTCAGGGAGAAAAAGAACCATTGGTGGAAGATAGCCAATAGAAAGAAACAAGCAAAGAGACACTGATAAAGGCAGAAAAAATGTGAAAGAAAGAGGAAAAGGAATCACTGCAGCTGACAGCCTTTGGACTAATACACAGGTTTTGGTGTCAGGACTCTAGAATTCCATTCCCAGTTTTGGCTCTGATTAGGTATGCCATATACGGCATGTAGGAACATCACAGTGACTCCTGTACTGCACTTACCAGAAAGGAAAAAAGCACTTTAAAAATCCAAAGTATTAGCAATACATTTTTATATTACTATTAAAGCAAGACACCCTCAGTTAGAACAGGTTATTCACTTCTGAAATTCTGCTATTCAATTTACTTTCCCTCCAAATATGACAAATGTACCAAATTATCATATGCTTCATAATACACTAAGTAAATAAAATGGGTTAAGATAAAGGCAGAGGTGAGTAAGTGACATATCTATTTTCAGGGTCTATGTTAACCACATCTCTTTAAAACATTAGTCCAAATTGCTTTGAATTTTCTGGGCATTCCCTTTTGTGGAATGCCTGTCATTTGTTAGGTGCAAGGTCTGTCTATTACTGAGCCAGGAACCAATATTTGATGGGGATTGACTTTTCCAATTTTTTCCCCCCATTTTTTGCAGCATTTTTTAATGACAAAAACTGTACACTGAAACTGTGCTGCTTTGTTTCTGGGCAAATTACAGGTATCAGGAATATATCCAAGAATGAAACTTAAGGGGGAGGTTTCTAATTGAGCATCAAATATCAAATTGGTCCTTTGACCCACATCATCTCCTGGAAATTCTTGTTATGGGGACACACCCAAAACATATGAACTACAGTAGCAGCAATGGAGTTGTGTTTCCAAAAGTGATCAACATTTATGAAGCCATTACCATTAGTGTACGTAGGGGACAGTATATTTGGAAAAGTGTCTTTTGGTGTAAGCCATAGTCTTAGGTCTATAATTGCTTGTTGTGACGTTTCTTCCCCAGAGTCTGGTCTGGAGTGCCACTGTGACCTTCTGATCTTCTCTCCTGAACACGAATTTACCCCACTTTGCTAGGTGATCACTCAGTCCTGAGTCATTGCATGCCAGCCTCCTGCATGTAATCTGTCCCAGGCAGTGGGCATGTGCTTTCTAGCCACTTAGGGGACAGTCCCTCAGTGAGTACCCTGAGCTCCCAGATGCCACACCGGCAACTATCATCCTATAGGGATTGGGATCCTTTCCCCAGTCACTGTTAGGTTCATGGACCCCAGTTCACTCATTTGACAAGGAAGTGAGAATGCCCAGCTCTGCTCATTCACACCCTCTGAAGTTCACACAGGTTTAGGTAGAACAAACATTAGTTTATTGATTAGAATATGATTTTAATCTATACAGCTAGTCCTCACTTAGTGACCTACTCGTTTAGTGACCCCTCGGAGTTATGACCAGCTCTCTGGCGAGTTGGTATTATGGCGATGTACGAGAACTCGCATCAACTCTCTCAGATTCATCTCATTCCCACAGTCAGAACTAGCATTTTTCATCTACGTATTTTTACATTATTGTGCACCCCAAAGTACAAGATGTCGGCGAAAAGGAAGAGCATGACTTCACCCGGAGAAAACGCCAAGAAACAAAGGAAGGCTATCGATCTTGAGACAAAATTGAAGATAATAAACGAATACGAAGCTGGTAAGAAAGTTAAAGTGATAGCACGTGACTTGGAGCTGGCGCATTCAACTGTATCAACGATCTTGAAGGATAAAGATCGAGTGAAAGAAGCAGTGAAATCATCAAAAGGATATAAAGCCATAATAACTAGGCAGCAGAAAGGCCTCATTCACGAAATGGAAAAATTACTGGCAATATGGTTTGATGACCAGATACAAAAAAAGAATGCCAATGAGCCTTTTAATAATTCAAGCAAAGGCACGCAGTATCTTTGAAACGTTGAAAGTGCGTGAAAATGAAGAGTCAACGGAAACATTTATGGCAAGTCATGGATGGTTTCAATGTTTTCGTCGGATATTCAGCCTTCATAATCGAAGTATCAGTGGTGAGGCGGCAAGCGTGGACATAGAAGCATCAGAAAGATTTGTGGATGAATTTGACGAAATGATCGAGAAAGGCGGGTATCGTCTGGAACAGATCTTTAATGCAGACGAAACCGGACTATTTTGGAAAAAATACCTGAAGGATCCTACATACACAAAGAGGCTAAAGCAATGCCCGGTTTCAAGGCTTTTAAGGACAGGGTCACGTTGTTGTTGGGAGGAAATGTTGCTGGATTTCAGTTAAAACCTTTTCTCATCTATCGTTCTGCAAACCCACGTGCACTGAAGCAGGTTAGTAAGCACACGCTGCCCGTTTACTATCGTTCAAATAACAAAGCATGGATGACGCAATCTTTATTTGAGGACTGGTTCATGAACTGCTTCATATCCTCGGTCAAGCATTACTGTCTGGAAAATGATGTTCCCTTTAAAATTATCCTCCTACTTGATAACGCCCCAGGCCACCCCCAGCATCTTGATGATCTACACCCTGATGTAAAGGTCGTGGATCTGCCTAAAAACACAACTGCTGTGTTACAACCAATGGACCAGGGGGCTATCTCTATGTTTAAAGCGCTATATTTGCGCGCAACGTTTTCCAAAGCGGTAGCAGCAACAGAAAATGGTGAAGTAACCATGCACGATTTTTGGAAATCATATAATATTTTACACTGCATAAAGAACATTGAATCAGCTTGGGTGGGAGTGACAGAAAAGTGCATGCAAGGCATATGGAAAAAATGCCTGAAACGTTTTGTAAATAATTTCGAAGGGTTTGAGAAAGACGAACATATTGATGTCATAAATAAAAAAAAATTGTGGAACTTGCTAATGTGCTTAATTTAGATGTTGAAGTGGAAGATATTGAAGAATTAGTGGAATACGTCGAGGGAGAGCTAACTAATGAAGATTTAATAGAGTTGGAAGCGCAGCAGCACTTGAAAGAGGAGGAAGAAGAAGCAGCAGCAGAAGAGGAAAGAGTGAAGAAGTACAAAAGAAGTTCACTGTAAAGGGGTTAGCTGATGTCTTCTCCAAAGTGAATGCAGCGATGTTAGAACTAGAGAGTATGGACCCGAATGTTGAATGGTTCACGAAAGTGGAACGACAAATGAATGAAATTTTACGATGCTATCATGAAATTTATGAAGAAAAAAAGAAAATTAGAACACAGACCACACTAACGAGATACTTCTCTAAAGTTCCATCCAGGACCCCTACCCCTACCCTTACAAGTCCTTCCATTTCCTTGCCATCATCTCCCTTACCAGGGCCTTCTACAGCTCCTGATAACCCTGCTGATCTCTCCGACGATGACATTGATGACCCCCCTGCTGCTGAACCACACTTTGAAGGATTTGATGAGTGAAAATGTCAATGTAATCTGAATGTTTATTTTCATATTTCTTTGGTACATCATTTTTATAATTTTTGCTGATTGCATTTTTATGTTCTGTAATACAGTATGTAAGGAGTTATGCCAATAAAACAAAGTTATCATGATGGAGCTTATTTTAGGCCTTTTCTTTACAGTACTATTCAGAATATTAGAAACGATTACCTGTATTTACAGTACACTATGCAAACTAAGTTCAGTACATTAGAGCTTAAAACATTTAAAATATATATTAAAAATGTTATAAATGATGCAAAGGTGACATTAAAACTATCTACAGATGGTTGAAAAACCCACTACCAGTAAAGTACATTATGCCTGAAATACCGGTAAGGGCTGCTCCTCGTTTAGCCACCAATTCGTTTATCAACCGGGTTTCAGGAAAGGAACCCAGTCACTAAGTGAGGACTACCTGTATATACTCACGCATATAGCAAATCAATGCACAATCATTTAATAAAGGAGCCAGGAGTTACCACAAGCAAATAAAAGATACAAAACACATTCTACATCACTACCTAAATTAATCTCATGGTCCAAGATTACTCACAAGGTATTTGGCTGAAAGATGTTTTTACATCCAGTCACAGTCTATTACTAGGCAGGGCCCAGATCTTGCTAGGAGTTGAAGAATGTTTCAAGATAGAGATTCTCTGGCAAAAAGCCTCTAGCAGTTCAAAGTGTCTCTATTTGTTTGCAATCCCCCATAGCCCCTTCTTTTCCCAGGCCAAGGTGATTTCTTATGTTCCACCTGAGCCAGGGAGCTCATTTGCTTTGTTTCTGTCATGTACCTCTCCAGCCTCCATGCTGAGAGATAGACCTGATGATCAGAGTCATGTAACATGCTTCACATCTGTACACATATATGATGCAGCAGGAAACATGATTTCATACCGATTAGGCAGAGCATTCAAAATAGAACCTTGCATGGCATAACTGGCATCAAACCATACAACTACATTGCAAAAGTGAACAGAAAAATTACATAGATCATAGTCTAGTGGTGCATGAGTGTGCCTCCTGTGACATGTATGTAGGGGCCAGTATATATTAAAAGATGTCTTTTGGTGAATAAGCCATTGTCTTAGGTCTATAATTGCTTTTTTAACCTTTGATACAATTGCATTCCATTGATTTGGAGGTAGGCGTGTAGTCAAATCCCTGTTCCAAACAACTCTTAAATTATCAGTGTTTGTAAGGGGTTTTGGGGCCAGTAAACACTGGATGTTTCCTCCAAAATTATTGGAGTTCTGGAGCTCCCATTGCATCCAGTCAATTGTCAATTAGCTGTGACAACATAGTGCATTCTGTTCCTCCACATAAAGGTTTTGCCACTGATTGTGAAGGATAAGATTTCTCCACAGGAGCAGCTCTGCAAGGAAGACTGAATGGAAAGAGAATTTGATCAAGATTGCCCCACAGCTGCAAGTGCAGGGCCTTTGGAGCAATTAAGTCTATAATAATTTGATCCCTGCAGAGGGGGAGGGTTATACCAATTCTTGTTCAGTCTGAACTCAAGGTAGGGTCTGTGTGGTTATATCTAACACAGGGGTTGGCAACCGCCGGCACATGTGACAAAGATGGCATGCAGTGTTGCTCAGGCTCCCCCACTGACCCCTCTCCCAAGTGCTGCGCTGCCTGGGGCCACAAGCGCCATGTGCCACAGCTCCAGGCCCCCACTGGCCTCATTTCCCCACTGGCGAGCGTGGCCAGCAGGGACAAGGAAGCTGTGGCACGCAGGGCTCCTGGCCCGCCCCCTGGTGGGCAGGGTTGCTGGAGGGGAGTGGGTTAGGTCGATCCTCCTACAGCCGTCGCTGCTGGTGGGAGCCAACCCTGATCCCAATCCCTGGAACTGGAGGCCTCCCATCAGTGGCAGTCGGACCTGACTCCAGGAACTGGAGGCTGCCCATTAGTGGGAGTGGGAGCCAGCCCCGGCTCATGCTGGAAACTGGAGGCTGCCCGCTGGCAGGAGGAGAGCTGGCCCCAGCCTGGCCCCTCCCCCTTCTGCTGAGGGTACAGTGGGTGGGGCTGGCAGGGGCCATCAAACAAAAAATTCCTGGCTTAACAAAAAAAAAAAAAAAAAAAAAAAAGGATACAATAATTTTTCAAGTAGGGAAAATTAAATCCTCCCCCAGATAGGAGGAGCTGTAATTTATTCAGAGCCAAGCTAGACTTCCTTCCTGTGCGCTAAAAGAACATTCAGAAAACAGAAAACACCATTGAATTTCTTAAAATAAGTTTGAGGAATAGATTTAGTGAGATACCTGGGAAGGACATTTATTTTCAGTATATTACTTTTACCTCAAAAACAGAGTTAAATGCCATATCCCTAATTTTTAGCCACTTGGGCAATATTTGTCTTAGGGATGTCCCAAATATTTTTGGGAAATTTGTATTCCTAAATATTTCATATAATAGGTATTGCCATTCAAAATCTGAATTTGAGAAGAGAATTTTGTGGGCATATTTGTTAATGCCTAAGACTTCTGATTTACTGTAATTAATTCTATATCCTGAAGTGAGTCCAAACTTATTAATACATGGCTGATTTAGGTTTACAAGATGTGGAGAGACTAGGTTGTCCTACAGCCAATGCGTTTGTTTCTCTGCCACTCATTCAGTATTCAAGATCGGACTATTTCTTAGTGTCACAAGACTTGATCAATTCTGTCACTGATTGTGGCACTAGTACATTGGTAATATCTAGCCAGGCTTTTCTGTAGATGTCATTTATGCCTCCACATACACTCCTCAAACTAAAATATGAAGATTAAATACCTCTCTGCCATTTGATGCACCATTTGTTGATTCTATCTAGCAGAAGCTGATTTTTTTTTAAACCAAATGCCCACACCCACCAACACTTTGGAAAGCCTTTAAAACCCTCCATCAGAGGCCATATTATCTTTTACGCCACCATTAAAAAGAAGTGGGGAGAATATAGAATTGACACTTTTTTGAAGAAAATTAAGGTCTTGAATATAGATTGCTCCCTTTCCCGGAGAAACTCAGAACCCATCAATCTAAGATATGAAATCAACAAACTTCTGTACCAAACAGCTGAGTTTGCTTTATTCTGTTGAAGCAAAACTACTGGGAATCTGGTGACAGAGTTGGCAAGCAGTTGGCAAACAGACTTAAGGAAAATCTAACTGAAATAAGATAACTGCTATTCTTGATATTACTAATCAATTATACACAACAGTTGGATATTAATAAACAATTTCAAGTTTTATTCAAAATTATATTTAGCTGAATAGAAATCCATAGATACCCTAGATAACTTATTTAACAGATTGTCTCTGCCACAGATCTCCAACTCGCAGAAGGAACTTTTAGATGCTCCTCTTGAAATTGCAGATGTGACTCATTTATAAAAAGAATGAAGGTTGAAAAGAACCTGGAATCGATGGATTCCCAATTGAATTTTACAAAAGAAAATTTAACACATAGTTTATTGAATCTTAAATGAGGCCAAAAATGAGAAAACTCCCTGGCCTACTCTGAGAGAAAAACTATAATTTCCATTATTATGCAACCTAGTAAAGACCTTGGACTATATGGTAATTACAGGCCAACTTCTTTAGTAAATTGTGATGCTAAGCTTTCAGCTAAAGCTTTTGCAGTGTGACTGGACGAAGTTCCCTCACACATTATACACATAAGTTAGCTAGGCTTCTTTCACAACAGGCATTGCTTGGGAAATTTGAATCAACTAATGAAGTTCTGAAGAACCCTTAGTTGCCATTTCTTTAGATTCTGAAAGGGCCTTTGACTGTCTAACCTAGAGTTGTCTTTTTCATGTGTTAGCAAAATGTGGATTTAATTTTTTTTTTATTTATTGCTTGGATAAAGTTTTTATAATCTAACTCAACTTCCATGATAGTTACCAATGGTGGCATTTTCAGTTTATTACAGACAGATATGAGGTAGGGCTTCCTCCTTTCTCCTTATCTGTTTGATTTAGCTCTAGAACATTTAGCCATTGCCATCCAAGCAAAGCACCATATTCATATTGTCAGAATGGGCCAAACAGCACAAAATTATGCTAAATGTAAATGATCTTGTATTTGTATCTAAACTCAAGATTACCATTCCTAACTTTCTAACCACTGTAAATAAGTTTGTACTCTTTTCAAGATATAAAATTAAATATGGCAAATCAGAAATCTTAGCCATTAACAAATGAATGAAGTACTTGATGACTATTTGTGCCTACATTTGGAGATGGAGAAAATTTACCTAGGACTGATTCTAGAGTTTTGTTAAAGTCTCCAGCTAAAGTAATGGAACGGTGACCAACGTCATTTATACTAAAATGGAAAAAAATTGGGATCATCCTGGTTTGGCCAACAGAGATTAGCAAAAATGATTGCAGGATTGCCAGCTTCATCCTTGAGGTCAGAAAAATGTGCCTTCACTGTCAGATTCTGTGCTCAGAATGTTACCAATTTAGAAATTGATTGCTTAGAAATTTGGATGTCTATCCAGTCTCTGTTCAATTTACAGCCTTCAAGTTCTGTCATGTGTCTCTTAGAGCATGGTAGTACCAACATTCTCTTTTTTAAGCATTCAGTATATATTTTTCTCTTTAATAGTGGTCTTAAAACCCTTTATATTCCAGGAGACACATTTAAATGATTAGAGTCATCATTGTTAAAGTATACACAAATTAAAGTCATAAATATAAAAATCATTCTGTGAATAAGTGAGAGCAACAGACAATTCTTGCATATTTAAAGAGCAAAAGTTATGTAACCCAGGGGGAGTATGGCATTTTGTAGCACATATTCTGCAGGAGTGAAAAGGAAATTCTCAGTATGGGATGGTAGTACTGTAGGTGGGAGCAAAAAAAAAAAAAAAAAAAAAGTGAAAAAACAAAACTGTAAAATATAGTGGAGAGAGAAGTACACATTAATATCATACAAACAAAAGAGAGACTCAGTTTAATCAGTCCAAGAAGACACTCTTGACACCCAGAGGGGGTGGCCGGACCAGGTGACACCTGGAGACCCTCTAACTACTTGAGCACCAAACTATAGTAATCACTGATTAACAACAGAACCTTAATATTATTCCATAAGGAAGCATAATATAGTAAAGCAGTGATATATAATTACCAACCAAGTAGTAGTGGATTTTACACTGCCACTCCTTTCTCATGATTTAAGGTGATAGAAGGAAATATATGATAATCCTTTAGTCTGTCAATCACAATGAGAAGGGGGGGAGGAAAGGCAAAGAAACAAACA
This sequence comes from Podocnemis expansa, assembly GCA_007922195.1. Lineage (NCBI taxonomy): Eukaryota > Metazoa > Chordata > Testudines > Podocnemididae > Podocnemis > Podocnemis expansa. The sequence continues at coordinate 1,716,229 of ML681988.1, read as the reverse complement.
TCAGATCAAGTAGTGCCCATCAACTTACTTAAAGCAGTCATATAAGAAAGAGAGCAGATCATTCCACAGATGTCTCCTCTTGTGAGGGAGTAGTCTGCAGATTTTTGAGGTATTTTTCTGATTCATAAGGGGAACTGAATGACACCATCTTGTCACCTTTCTTAATATGAGGCACTGCTAAGTATTTAATAAAATACTTCAAATCCATCTTCCTGGCTAATGGTTTTGCTTGACTGCAAGCTGCCCTCATTACAACCATAAGACAGGCGTCCTCTTGAAAAAGCAGTACTGTATTCTAAGTACTGGCTCTCCTTATAATAGCTCCTTTTCCTCTGGATTTCTGCAATATAAATTTGTTAATGGTAAATTTCAAGAACTTCACAATCTCTGCTCCGGGTTGACCTTTGGAGCTGACTTGGGAGAAAGGGTCTGTTGTACTTCTTTGTTCTGTATTAAAAAAATTAAAAAAAAAAAAAGTCTACCAGCATGTCCAACAACTTAGTTAGAAGTTTAGGGTCAAATTCAGAGGGTTTATCTTTCTCTGTTTCCTCACGAACATCCAGAGTCCATACGTAACATTGTCATGAGTGACTTTTTGAGATTTTTAGGTTGGTTTTAATATCATTACAGTTCTCCATAAAACTCTAATTTGTTCTATTTGAAATCATTGTCCACTTCAGAAATTCTGTTTTCTTCTTCACTCATCTGTCTGAATAGAGCTTGTAGTGTGCTCACAGACCATGGTGGTCTGTGAGGTGGAAACCAGGAAACAGCAGAATTAACTTCAGCTGTACTTGCAGCCACTTGTTGTAGTACAGCCATCATCTCTGTTCATTAGGCTTTGCCATCTCTCTCCTTCTCCGCTTCCCCTCCCACCCTGAGCTTTCAGATTTGGAAGGGAAGATGAAGAGCCAGAGGGCATCTGGGGGGTTTCAGCAAACAAGCACCATGTTTCCTGGGGTCAAGGGGTGATGTTTGGAGATTCCCCATGGACCTCTTCAGCGTTCAAGTAACCTGCATCCACTTTGGTCACAGTGGCCTCTGATATCATTGTATTCACTTTCCTGCATCTAATTCAGGTTGTTGTGCTATGTCAACATGCACACTTGTACCCATTTAAATAAATCATGATTAAAACAGTTAAAAAGGTGTTAAGATGCACATACTAGAAATCAGATGCTCAGAGCCATGGCCAGGGCTCCATTTTATTTCTAAAGACTTGAGTTTGTAATATTGCTGGCTGTCTCATGTTAGAATCTGAATTATCCTGGGCAGAAATGTTACTCTGGTTAAAGATTCAATTTTATTTATTTGGGGAAGATCTTTGACTACAGAAACATTTCAGGACTTACCTGAATTACAAATATCTCAGGACTAGCAGGCAGGACTGCTCAGCTTCAGAAATAAAATAAAGAGGTAGGATATCGTATGGACTTGCTTCACAATAGCACTGATGCAACTCAAGGTTCATTCAACTCAATTAAAAACAAAATTAAAGAGCTAGAAATGACTCATGATTTTACGTACACTGCTTTAATCATGGGAAAATAAAAGCTCCAGTTAAAGAGGGAGAAAATGGAATTTAATCCAGAACAGACAACATCGCCCAAGAGAACTGGCAACACCGAGAAGGTTTTTGTTGTTGCTGCTGTTATTCTACTTCTTTTTTTGAAAGATGGGTGGCAGATGTACTGTAACAAGATGAAGACCTGATGGCTGTTTCAGAGTCAAAAGAATGCCAGAAATAAAGTCCTGGAGAACATTGTAGAATGTGACTCATTTGATGCATATGACCAAAATGTGGAAGATGACCTAAACTATGGGGTAGTTTGTATCTCTCAAGCTTTGAGGAAAGTTATTGTACAGTTTGGAAATCTTCAGGCAGTTAGGGGAACGACCACATCTCACTTATCATGGGCATACATTGCTCCGAAACATACCTGCTGAGTCCTATTCCCCAAATTCTCCCTCTGTTGCATCTCTGAGAACATTTGAGAAGGTATTCTTGCTGTGATGGAAGAATTTAATAAAACCCTCAGTGAATGTGCAGCCTCAATCTCATGTCTGTGGAGTCTGCAAGGAAGAGCTTTCACTTGCTTGAGGATAACAGCGTGTTGGAGCACAACCCCTAATACTATTTCCATATAGACCTGTTCCCCTTTTCCCTTATGGAAGAAGAGGGATATCCAGTCAGTGAAGACTCTGGGCCTTTACCCTCCAACCAGATCTGAATAGGTAGACCCTTGCTCTAATCAATAAACTAGAATTTGTTTCATCTAAAGCTGTATGAAATTTAGGGTGTGAATGAATGAGGTTGGGCATGCCCATTTCTTTGATAAACGGGCGAACAAGTGTCTATGAATGTACAGTGACTGGAGAAGGATCCCAATCCCTGTAGGATGGTAGTTCCTGGTGTAGCATCTGGGGGACCATCCCCTATATGCCTGGAGAGTGCATGCTCACTGCCTGGGACCAATCACACGCAGGAAGCTGGTGTGCACTGACCCAGGCATGGGTAGTCACCTGGCACAGCAGGGTGAATTGGGATCTGGGATTAGGGTCTAAGTGATGCATGCTGGCACACCAGACCAGATGTGGAATGTCACAGTGGCACAGTGAGCATCATTCAATTCTGCACAGGGAGAAAAAGAATGTGATTTGGTTTGCTACTGTGAGCCACTGATCTCCACTCCTGAACCCCAATTCACCCTGCTATGCCAGGTGACCACTCACTCCTGAGTTAGTCTACACCAGCCTTCTGCATGCAATCGGTCCCAGGCAGTGCATGTGTGTCCTTTAGCCTCTCAGGGTTGGTCCCCTAGCAAGCACTGCCAGGCCCCAGATATCACCCTGGGAACTTCTGTAGACACCTATTGGCCCATTTATCAAAGAAATGGGCATGCCCAACCTCATTCATTCACACTCTCTAAAGTTCACACAGTTTTAGACAAAAACAAACACTAGTTTATTTATTAGAACATGATTTTAAGTGCGCACATAGCAAATTAATGCACAATCATTTAAGAAAGGAGTCGGGAGTTACCACAAGCAAATAAAAGATATAAACCACATGCTAATCTAACAAACTCTATCCATGCTTACATTACTCTCTATCTTATTCTCCTCATGCTTACCCACAAGATTGATGGCTGGTGGAGTTCAGTCAGTCTGAGCCCTCCTGGCCATGTGGGTCAGTTCAGTCTCTGGGAGTTTCTGGTGTTTCTGGGTCAAAAGCCTCTCTCAGTTCCAAATATGTCTCTTTTCAAACCCCTTTCAGCCCCTTCTCTCCTGATCCAAGATGATTCTCTTTGTTCTAAAGAGGCCAGATATCTCTCCCCATCTCCAGCCATGGATCTACAGATATTTAGCTAGCTATTGTCATTGTTATTTCCTCTGGATATGTGCTTACAATGCTGACTATGAGACACCTCTGATTATCTCCCCCACCCCTCTGTGCTATGTGAAATGCCTGGGAAAATGCTTCACATCTGTACACATGCATAATGCTGCAGAAAGCATACCATGGTAATTATGCAAAATATGTTATGAGCATTCATAAAGGAACCTTGCATGGCATATTTGGCATCAAACCACACAATTTCATTGCAAAAGTGAACAGCAAAGTTATACAGATCATACCCCAGAGGCTTCATTTGACAAAAAGGAACCTCACCAACTCTTTGCAGGTATTTGGAAAGTATCTATTCAGAAACAATAATATAAGCATTACTATTTCTCAAACTAAGAACGCACAATGACTGGAAACAAAAATGACTTAAATAAAACTCCTCAAAATTCTGTGCAAAATCATCTTCTCATTGGTAGGCACAATGCAGCTGTAGAAAAAAATGGAAATTATAACCACAGAGCAAGTTAAAGATTTGTTAACAAGAAATGTTCATGGTCACAGCATAGCCTAAGATGTTAGAAATAGCATCTTAGGAATAATCAGATGGATGGTTCTCCATAGACTGCAGTATCAGAATTATATAGGAGAACAGCTCTGTGATTGCCACACAATCTAGCTCAGTCTCATGACAAAAAGCACACAGCCCCCTCACCCCCAAATGTATTACCTAGAGTATTTTTTGGTGCATCCTCATCTTTTGGAAAAGAAATCATTATCAGCCAAAAAAATTCAGGGAGCCCCTTTTTCCCCTACCTTAGCACTAAAATGAACCTATTTCTAATCTCATCAAGGGGCTGCAAATTGCTAGAGGCAGTTTTACCAACTTTGCTCACCAACTTGAGGCATGCTCTTTTATTAGGGTTACTTCCTTTTGGCATGGGGTTTGCAACTTAATTAGTGGACTGCTTGTGTTTCTATATTGAGCTCACTTCTCCCTTCTCCAAGTTCCCACCCACTGGAGCCACCCTTTCAAGACCAGAGTTTCCTAGAACTGGGTTTTTCCAACCCTAGATTCAAATACCCCACCTATATATACACCCATTCACCAATTAACAAGTTGCATCTGAGCTGACCACGTCTATCAGCACTGTCAGCTAACCCCTTATACGTCCTTGAACTCAGCAAGCTGGGTCACACAGCACTTCTCTGATGCTATCCTTATATGCCCCTGGCACTGCACTGGACTAGATTGGAGCATGTATATGAGCAGGCAGGGTCACACAGCACTCTTCAGCTGCTACTCGTATATGCCTCTGGACCCATGTTCCCTCTAAGCTTTGCCTGTGCACAGCCACACAGTGGCTGTCTCTCACTCATGCAGGTATCAAATTCAGACGCCCGTGCAGTGCAGCCAGGTTGGGGGCATTTTCAAATCTCCTGCTCTGAGCATGCTCAGATGTGTGTTCAGGGTGGGAGCAGCCTGGCCAGGGATAAGCAACTGGAATGCCTCTGCAGCTCCAGTCAGGTAAGAGGAGGGGACCATGGCGGTCGGACAGCCAGCAGGAAAAGGCCCAGGGAATCAGGGAGCTGGCAGATGGGTGGGTCAGAGAAGGGGACTGGAGTGCCAGCACCACAGCAGGTGGGCAGGGAACCAGCAGGTGAGTCAGGGAAGGGGGACAAAACTGGCGGCTGGGTAAAGGAAGGGAGCTGGTGCCATGGTGGGTGGGCAGGGAACTGGCGGGTAGGATGAGTGTTGGAGAGCAGGCAGGGAACTGGTGAGTAGCAGCAGGGGTGTCACTGGCTGGGGGAGGGACCTGGGGCATGGGTTCAGGCCCCACCCCCAGCCCACAGGCCCCACCCCCCGGCCAGGGACAGGTCCAGGTGCTGCCATGCTGCTGCGGGCAGCCAGGCTCCGCATCCCCAGCTGGGGACGAGGCCGTTGCGACTGCGGGTGGCCAGGCCGCAGATCCCCAGCGGGGGAAGGGGCCGCTGCTGCCGCAGGTGGCCAGGCTGTGGATCACTGGTGGGGGATGGGGCCACTGCAGCCGCGGGCAGCTGGGCTGTGGATCCCCGGTGGAGGATGGGGCCACTGTGGCCGCTGGTAGCTGGGCCCCGGATCTATAGCCTGATTGGGCTGGAGATCAGGGGCACTGGAGCTGGGGTTTGGGGCACGTGCCCCGGAGTGCCCAGCGCCAGTGACGCCCCTAAGTAACAGACAGGTCAGGGAAGGGGGTCGCATAGCCAGTGCTACAGCAGGTGTGTAAAGGAGGACACACAGGGCATCAGGGAGCCAGCAAGCAGGTGAAAGGAAGGAAGCAAGGAAAAGGCGAAGTCCCAGTGTAGATGATGCAGCTTTTGGATCCAGGCATCAGGACTCAATTTTTGGATTTGGGTAGAGATTTTTTATTGGGAACACTAGCCTTGTTTTTAAGCGTAAATAGTGACTTAAGTGGACAATACACATTCCTGGCTCTGGTGGTAATAGTTCAGGGAAGCTCACACTACAATAAGGCAAATGCAGTATTTTGGGTATCAATTAGCACGTCTATGACTAGAATGATCTGATAACTGCTGAGCTCATTAGCCATGGGGTGAGATCCCCCATCACACAATGCTTCCCTGCTTCTTGAATCCAAGAGTTCAGTGCAGTTCCTGCTTTGGAGCTTGGTTCTCCATACTCAGTGCAAATGAAGATCCACTTAGTGTGCTGATGGCTTTTGGATGTGGGTAGATAAGGATGTCTTTCATTGCCTTTTCATTGTTTTTAGTTTCCTGTTCAAACGGGAGGAGGCAGGGTCCTGATGTGTGGGGGTCAAGCACAGAGGCTAGATACTATGCTCTGACCCCAAGAACACAGAGCTAACAAGTAACAGCAGAGGGGCCCAATGTCTCAGCAATAAACAACATTAATTCAATCATCATTATTTGTCTTTTCACCTGATGAGTCAACTCTGTCACTAACATTATGGAAAAAGCCAGAGCCAAAGGCAGAGGAAATAAACCAAAAATGAGAAAGGAGGAAGAAAACAAGAAATAGTTTAGCATACTTCCCTACTCAAAAGAGCAAAAGTCACTAGAGCCTGATTTTTATTAGATAGGGCCCACTGTACAAGCATTAACTCCTAATTTTTTCAAAGTACTGAGTTCATCATTCCTATTTGCTTTATGAATATTTTTTTGCATTTTATGGAAACATCTGTGAGCCGGGCCTCCTGGAATAATCACCTGAATATACAAAGATCAGGGCAAGCTGCAGAAAGGAAAGCAGATTCTCCCAGCACTGGTGGATTACCTGGAGATAAACTCCCCAACCAGTCACAAACAATGCTTCTGATCCCACTGGATATCAAGAAGGCCTCGTAAAATATACTCAGCCCCCTTGAATGCATTTCAGTCCTTGGGCCGCAAAACAGCTACAATGTCTGGTAAAGAGAGAAGTTGCTTAAAACTTCAAGTTCTTTACCCAGAATGATTTCCTCTGACCCCAAAGGGTCAGCTGCATTACATAGAACAGCACAAGTTCTGACTTTACCCAAATTACCACGCTGCCAGCAAATTCTTTAGTAACTAAAATGGAAGTGTTAATATAAAAAGTAAAGAAGCAAAAGGAGAGATGTTACAAGGTCAAAGTGGATCACATGCATACAAATGATTTAGAGTCTATAGCAGACGTAGCCAAACTGCAGGTCATGAGCTGCATGCGGCTCTTTAAAGAAAAATTGCGGCTCCCGGGAGAGCGCAGGAAGGAAGGGCAGCATGGCGGGAGCCAGGGGCGAGAAATTTGCAGTGGTTGGGGACAGCAGAAAGGCAGTGGCATGGTGAGAGCTGGCAGCGGAGGAGCAGCATTGTGAGGGCTGCAGGAAAAAGCAGCGTGGTCAGAGCTGGGGGAGGGGCAGCACTGTGAGAGTGGGCAGGGAAAAAGCAGGGTGGTAAGAGTGGGGAAGGGAGAGGAGGGGCCACACTGAGAGAGCCTGCAGGAGAGGGACGGCATGTGAGAGCCTCACTGGCAGAAAAAAGCAGCATGGTAAGAGCCAGGAGTGGAGGGGCAGCACTGTGAGAGGCCGCAGGGGAAGGCAAGTCGTCAGTTAGGTGGAAAGAGAACCGCTCAGACCAAGTAACTGCCAGATTCTACAGTTTACCCACACGATATTAATTCTACTCTCCTTTTCTGTGTGCATAATGATACAGTCTACAATTACATCAGTGCATGATTTTTTAAATACTTTTCTTTTTTGATATTGTTTTCTGGGTAAATATTTTTAAAACTGGCAACATAAATTGATCAAGAACAAGTCTACAATGAACTACAGATAAGTGATGATAATTAGCAATTTAAACCTGAAAAGCCATTGTAAATTAATTTTCTTTTTAAAAAATCACCTGGCATTTCCAGATATTGTAATATAATGCAAAATTATTTCTCTTGTATTTCTATTTTGAGAATTAAATAAGAATCATCAGAAATGACTGAAAATTGACACAAGTGTCACATCCAAAACCACTGACTGCTGTCAAGAGGTTATTAAAAAAACCCTCTATTTAAAGAATGTTACAAGTACTTATTATGGATCATGGTTCATTTTCAGCATGCAAAATGATTTAGACCACCACTACTGAAAACTGGCTTTAGAAAAAAAATTCCTTAAGTCCATTGAACATGTGTGCCTGAGACATCAGTATGTCATCTGTCTGCAGAAGGAACTCCTAGCACATTTATTTTATAAGAAAATTTTAATTAATATATGACCAAGATAATTTACATTCACTGCAAAGTTCAATAGCAGCACTATACTTCTACTGATTAAATAGCATTCAACATGTATTAATTCTTTTTTGTTGTATAGTCAAAATCGATTTAAATTTCAGTGCAGTCTTCATGAATGACTCTATGGGTATCTGAGCCCATTAGATGAGAGTAATTTTTGTGAAGGGCTGAGGACGGAAAGCTGTGTTGTAAACTTTCTGAAAAAAAATCTCTCACCAGTAAAGATTTTGCTTTGTATTATAAAAACCAAACATTGATATTTAGAATTTATACAGGGCCTGACCCCAAAGTGAATAAACTCAATAGGATTTTTTCCATAGTATCTTCTGTGCGTGGTCTCCAAAGCACTTACTGAAACAGGCTCTGATCTTGCACTTTCTGTTCCCATAAATTCTCATTGATCTGTTGTGATTCTGAACAGTTGAAAAAGTGTCCCTGTGTGCATCTCTTCGCAGGATTAAGATGAGAACAGTATTTTCCCTTACTATTACTCTCATTTTAAAATTTATTGTGTCTGAGTCCTCAGACCTTTTGTCTTCATTGTCCATGAGTATTTTAGTGAACAAGTTTACTGGCAGAAATACTGGCAAGGGAAGTGGGGGCATGGTAGGTTCCGGGATGGGGTGGGAGGCAGAAGTGTGGCATGGTTGGGGAGAGCAGAGAAGCAGCAGTGTGACAAGAGATGGCGGGCAAGCGACAATGGGTGGTGGGGGAGAGAAGCATGACATGGTCAGAGAAGCCATAGCATATTTAGATTTTCTCATAGGCCCTAATGCAGCATACTCATTGTTAAAATAAAATCATGTTTTACAAGTCCTAAACATGATGTGGAAAACTAAGAAATGAAAATACAAAGGAGAAAAGTATAAAACTGAGCAGAGATTACTTTCAATTTTTGGCACAATTTACTACTGTGAAGTATCATATTCCACAATGAAATTCAAAAGATTGTGCAATACTTACACATCAGCATCTGAGAGAGCTTTTACCTGCTGCACTGACAAGTTACTGCCCAAATTTTAAAAAAATACTTGCCACAAGCCTGTAGTGTTCTACATCTAGCAGCAGCTAAATTTTTACTATACAGCCCTAGTTGCAGGGTTATCTTAAATAATTATTAGAATCTGACATTAGTTTATCAATATTTGCCCCATTTTTACGATAAAATTAAAGTGTGCAATGAATTTTAAGCTTAGTAATTTTGGAGTAGGTAAAAATATGTGGTTATATGCCTCAGTGCGGCTCTCGGAGGTTTAATAATTGGATTGTGCGGCTCTAGAGTTCCATAAGTTTGGCCACCCCTGGTCTATAGAAAGCAAGTCCTTGAAGAATTTGGAGTTTGGAGGTCTTAGATGTACATCTAATACCTATATGGGTTTAAATCATTGTTTCACAGCTTCAGCTGTTAGAAATCTAGTTTTAAAGAATAGAGACCAAATAGTTCAGGTATAGAGTTGGTTCTACTTCTCCCCTGAGAATTAGTAGGGCATCTTTCATGCCAGTGCTAGCTGGGATCTCAACCCTATGGCCCAAACTTTCCCTGAAAAGCTTGGACAGATGTGAGATAAAGGGATTATGTTCCTCTCTCCCTTTTATAGTTGTAGCAAGGTGGGCATTTGCAGGTCCTTTCTTCATGTGGGCTTTCATGACAGTTCACAGGTACTTAAGTAGAGAATAGTAATGTATATTGTCTTTTGAAGTAAAACCTTCACCACCTGGGCACCATGGGTAATTAGCTGCATTAGCATCATTAACAGCCAGTTTACATTGATACATCAAAGGTCCATTTTAGATGTTAATGTTCCCTTTTGTCCCCCTCTAATAGACTGATAGTGACAGACAGAGAAGCAGTTTATTTACCTTGCTATCTTCTAACAGGATAAATGTAAATTTCATTAAGAAACCACTATTGATACACATGCTTATCAAAGCCCTAGCCTAAATTGTAATACTACCATTGTATTTTCCCATAATATGTCTTTAAAGGTTAGATTTGGGTCATGTATTTTACAAGATGGCTTGGTCTTCTCAGCCCTAACATGACAGCATCCCTTGGGAAGTCTCAGAGTGTATAAAGATAAACAATGAAGGCTCGCAGTATCCATGTAATAAAGGCAAAAATTGTCACACATTTTATAGATGGGAAGAAGAAACATAAAGTGGCTTGCCAAAAGTTACACATCAAATTGCTGACAGAGGTTGATTATCTCCTGGAATTTCTGATTCTCAGAACCATGCTTTATTCACTAACCTACACTCTCACTCTTCCTTTAATAGAGATCTTTTGGTTAAATCCCTGCCTAATGTTTTCAATAATTCAGGAGCAATCACATCTTTGACCCAGGAGTTCTCAATCATGGCTCCGTGTACCCAAGCAGTATTACACATCTGCACCTGTAATTACATATGAGTATCTAACTGGAACCATAACAGGAAGATTCAGAGAACAACAAAAAAGAACATAGGGAATGATCATGATGAAAACAGAACAGGGCAATGCATTGAGAATGCAAAGAAATGTCAGTGGCACTAAGTAAAAGATGTTCTTCGAGCACTGCTTGGATGCATTCAGTAATAGGCGTCTCCATGCTGGAGCGCCAGATCAGTTGGAAAACTTTTGTCCCAGCCTGTCAGGAGAGGACAGGCAACCTCCGCCCCTCACGCCACCCCATGACTATATATACGGCCGCCTCCCAACACCTCCTCAGTTTCATTTCTTCCATCTTGCGTGTCATACCTGGAACATCCACTCCTTGCAAATTGCAAGCAGCCTGTCCTCCTTTCTATGAGCTTTTTGCCTGACTGGGAACATCTCTTTGTGGATATAATTCCACCACAAAAGCCCTCCACCATCAGGCCAGAACATCCCGCGATCATGCCAGGGTTTAAACCCTGCGCCGAGTGTGCCAAGGCCTTTCCCCGGGATGATCCCCATGGGAAGTGCCTCAGGTGCCTAGGCAAAGACCATGTGGTCGCAGCCTGTTCCATATGTCTCTCCTTCAAACCTTGAACCACGAAGGAGAAGGAACAACAGAGCCGTGCCCTGGCCTCTGAGAAGGCTCGGCATTCTTAACCTGAGGCTTCGGGTGCCTGCCCCAAGACCCAGCTGTTTTCCATATCAGCGTCCTCCCCCGCGGCACCAGCCCGTCATAGCCGGGCGGGAGGCCATATATGAAGCAGAGGGGACTCTTACTGAGTGACTTGTAGCTGCCTCTCTGGCTCTTGGTCACACATACCCTGGCAGAGGCTGCCCCCTGCCCCCTCTTTTTCCTTTATTTCCCCTCTTGGGGTCTCCCCCACTACAGCTGCTTGGGGACCTACAGCTCTACCGTGGGGTCACCCCCACATGTGTTGGTGGCGCCTCACTAGGACTGCTGCCCCCCACCCCCCTAATTCTCTGAGGAACCTTTGACACATGCTGCCTATCAACTCATGTGAAGAACAGAGGGAAACAGTCTAGAGCCCTGTTCCCCGCAATATTCAGGAATTTAGGGGTTGTACCTCCCTCGAGAACCACCTTCCGACTCCCCGGCTGGGGATAATACTCCGTATTGGTTCTCTAACCCCAAGATGCCCTTGAGATACCACAGTTGTCACTCTGCAGGTAGATTTACTTCCTAGGTGGTAGGAAGATGAACCCTCCTTCCTTGGTGGCCGTATTTTGGAGGTAACTCTGTATCCATGAGTTTCTCCTGGTGCTCATGTTGGCGCGGCATAGTGGCAGCACTATTCCTTTTTGGTGATGCCATAGACATGTGAGACAGTGACCTTATACGGCACCTCTACGAGCCTGCTGGCCTCCTTGACTGGGTGGCCACGTAGTAGTTGGCATTATTCCCTGTTTCTCTTCTCCCTCCCTCGTGTAGCCTTCGTGATGGCCCTCGTGATGCGAGAACCCCATGAGATTATAGGCCAAAACAGGCCTTCCCCTGAGCTCTCACGCTACTGAGGCTCCTACAAGGACCAATCCAGTAGCACCACCTCAGGCCACCATGCTGCCCTGTGGTGTTAGTGTCCTGGAGTTCCCCTCCTGTGAGAAATCTGGTTCTTGGAACTTGGCTGGAAACATGCACTTGCACACTAATCTGAATCTTATAGCCAGCATACCTTATGCCCTCTGCACTGCTTGGCTTGGCCCTCTTATGCTGCCGTGAAGTGTCTTGCTAGACTCTCCTTGGTCATTCTCACCCCCCCCCGATGCATTCCCGTAACTTCACTCTTACTCGCATCAACCAGACCCTGCTAAGACTGGTCGTCGCCAGGCCAAGGGATAAGATCATTCCCCTGCGGCTACCTTGCGTACCCCACAGCCGACCAGATTAGTCCATGATTCCTTGGTTCCCAACTCGGGCCTTGGTGTGCCCAGTCCATGGAGTAATATTATCCCTTTTATTGTTCTCATGCAGGCCATGGTTATTACAGCTAACTCCACAACTGTTGGCATCCAGCATTTCCCACGAGATCACGCTGCAAGGCCCTATGGCCAGACACTATCTTCTGGTCATCATACCTCATGCTATTCCACCGATGTGGAGCATCTAAACGCAACCCTCTATGTTTCATGTTGTGTCCTTTATCCATGTTATGGTGACCTTGGACTGACCTACTTACACTCATATGTCTCGGTGGGTCCGGGCCTGTCCCTGTCTTGGGTTGGCCCTCAGTTCTCGATTCTTCTGTGCCATGTCAAGGCCTGTTCGCCTCTTGACTGCGACTAGGATCTTGTTGCTGGGCTTCTTCCCATATGGGACGTGTTGCTGTGCTGAAGGTGGAAGACCCAACTCCACCCATCATCCATCAGCATGGCTAGTAGTCACCTATTACTGAATGCATCCGAGCAGCACTCGAAGAAGAATGGTGGGTTACTTTCCAGTAACTGTCCTTCTTCGAGATAAGCTGTTTGGATCCATTCAGGTTCCTCCCCTCCATCCCCGCATCTGGAGTTGGCAACTCTAAGGAACTGAGAAGGGGTCGGGAGGTGTCCGTATATATAGCCACAGGGTGGCATGAGGGGCGGAGGCTGCCTGCTCTCTCCTGACAGGCTGGGATAAAAGTTTTCCGACCAATCCAGCACTCTGGCACAGAGACACCTATTACTGAATGGATCTGAGCAGCCCATCTCGAAGAAGGACGGTTACTGGCAAGTAACCTACTGATAAAGGAAATGCAAGTGAAAGGAGAAGTAAGTATTCTGAAAAACTAACTTACTAAAAAGCAAAGTTGTCTTCTTCCAGAGGGGTAGCTGTGTTAGTAGGGCTGGCGGGAGATGGTAAGCAAGGTCAGCAGTGCAGGGGGGCGTGGACATTGGGGGGGCATCCCCATGCAATGCTTATAGTGTGCTGATGTTACATGCCACAAGACTCCTTGCTTGTTTTTGCTTGAGAGAAACTCTCAGACCTATTGATTTGTATTCTCTTGTTAATGAGGCAGGGGAGGGGGTGATCTGGGGTGATCCACTTGTAAATGAAGCAGGGGAGATTTGATGCTTCTAGTATGGCACTTTAAATCCCCTAAAGATCAGCACAGACTTTCTTTGAATTAAACTGACTTAGTTTTACTACATGGGGATCTTTAAAGAGACACCTTAGAAGCAGATTGCTGCTCTGTTTAGTCCATTGGTTCCCAACATTTTCTCTGTTGTGGCACACCTTGCTACCTTTAATTAATTAGAGGCACACCACCATATGATTCCAAATGAACTCATGAACATTCATGAGCCAAGAGCCAAACCAGATCTCTTTGAGTAGGAGAAAATCACAGTTCATCAGACGCTTTGAAGATGGGGGAACTTACAGAATGGGATGAAAATAAATGCAGGGGAGTGTAAGACATGGGATCCGGTCATACTGCAACAGCAAATCAGAAAGCTCATGCAATAAATAAATGTTAGTCTTTAAGTGCCACAAGACTCCTTGCTTTACTAAACTAACGCGGCTGCCCCTTTGGAATTTGACAAAAGAAAATGTTTCCTCATTTGCTTTCGGTTCAAGCTGGGCCCATAAAGCATCACGGTTACAGCAGCAGAAGTAAACAAGAGCAGAGCTGTGTAGAAAATTGAAGGCATGTGTGTATTTCTTGTCCATGGACTCTCGAGATCAGAAAAGGACACAGAGAAAAGTCCTCTCTGCTCTCTTTTCAGTATGCTTTGGGAAGTGGATGGCACACACTGTCACTCATACCTATTGACAGCAAGGGCCCAGTTTGACAGATGATACATTCCCTGCTCTTAGCCACTTCCCCTGAGCAGGGCAGTAACCTCAAAGACTGTTTCAGATTCCATGGGATTGAAACTTCACACACTTGTCCATGCTGGTTGTGGTGCTGGGGAGCACTAGACTCAAACCACTGCCCTTTGAGGGTTCACTTAGACTGCAGGAGAAGCAGCACTTGCCCCTGAGCCCCTCAGGCCCAGCTTTTAATGCTGTTTAAATTTGTCCCTATCTATCTTTAAGCTCTGGGCACAATGCCACTTTTCCCCCAATCTCTGTAACATGCCATACTCCATATTGTAAATGTAGAAACTGCATACCAAGGTATCCCATGTTGTGTAGGAATGAATAGGTATAAGTTGTGAATGGAGGGTGGATGTGTGTATGAACCAGCCCCAAGCTGCCAGCTTGTTCTGATCAACTATGTGTGAACAGCTCCATGCTGCTAGCTCATCCAGATGAGGTGAGAAGCCCATCTCAATCGCTGGAGAATATGAATACACCCCTAAAAGCAAAGGAATGAAGGATCTACCCCAGAAGCAAAAGAATAGAGCTAATCAAGAAAACAAGCTAGAGGTCTGGTCCACAACTAACAGCAGAGGTGGCCTCAGGCAACTGGGGGCCCTAGGCGAAGGCCCATTGTGGGGTCCCCACTGCTACCTTCCCTATGACCCCAGTCCACCCCCGCACCCCTAACTATCCCATACAACCCCCCAGGACCCTTGTTTGTTTGCTGAACCAAACTAACATGACTATCCCTCTGGAACACCTAGATTATTCTTGGGTATGATACTTTTAAAGATCTTCCCATCATGAAGCATGTAAGTTGATCATCTTTCACTTAACATAAATAAGCTAATTCTTAACTATAAAGTTAAAGTGAACATTTTAATTTTTTTAAAAAGGTGTGAGCATTAATTAATAAATAAGAAGTGGTAACATTAGTTATTGCTCAAATATAACTAAAATACCACATTTAAAATTTTGGCAGTCAAATTATACAAATTTTTCATACAGGCTTGGGTTTATGTGCACTAGCCATTATTACAAATAATTATAATAAATAAAAATAAGTGAAAAGAAAGTTTCTAATGTGTAGCTATAAATGAAAAACACCAAATTTCAATGAAATTCTCTGAAGTACTCAAATTTATAAGACTCTGGCCCTCTCAGAAATATTAAACAGTAAGTACAGAAGAAGCTAAAAAATTACTCTCCAAAAGAAAGACATACAGCGCAGACATCACACACAGGTGTAATGATTGCCTAAGGGAAGCACTGTATTTAGATGTAGCAGCCTATGTGGCCCAACCTAGTAACCTGAGCTAAGCAAAGCCAAAGTAAAAATTGTCACAAAGTCAAAGGAAAAGGCAAAAGAACAGGTAAAAAAGGAAAAGGAAAAGGCAATATTTTACAAAATTAAAAAATGGCAGAATAAATGGCCACACCGAGGAATTAAAAGCTGAGGCCACTGGAAAAGTTCCTGCTTTTTTACCATGTCAGTGTGAAGGTGATGGGCAGATAATGGTGAAATCTGCCATTCAGATGAAGCACAGATCCTAATGATAGCTTGCCTTGATGAGCCAAGAGTGAAAAGTGCTTAGGCTTCTAGCCCTATTATCTCTGCTAGATGGGAACAATTTCTATATTTTTCTATATTTTCATTTCTTTCCACCAAATTGAAGACAGGTCCCTTATTGCTTGGGGCCCTAGGTGGCCACCTGCTTTGCCTATCCCAAAAGCTGCCACTGACTAACGGTCACACAGAGCACCTGGATTGGCATGACAAAGCTATAAAGACTGGGTGAGATCCAAATGCTAAAGGGGGAAAGTGTTCTGCACACCACCTGGAAGAAAGGAGTGTTGGTTCGTGCCTGACAAAGACTCTGCTCCTCCTCTTGTCCAGCTCCCCTGGCCAGGCAGCTGCCACAAACCCCAGTGACAGACACTAGCACAGACTCCAGCAACAGAACCGTCAGGACTGGTACTAACACAGACCGCAGAACATTGTCTGGTATGCTTGGGTGCATGGATGAGTGTGCATGTGAGGGGGCATAGGTATAAGTTAGATATCATTTTGTTTTTATTTGTGATAAATGCAGCATATAGCCTTTTCCCCCCTAAAAAGATCTCAGGTACTCATTTGGTATAACTTGCTGCTGCTTTTTACAATTTTGGATGTTGCAATGACTCCCCTCAATGAAAGATTTGAACAGTTAAAACAACACAACAATCATTTCGAATTTTTGTACAACACAAACTTGCCGAAACAGACCACGAAAAGCTCCAACAGCACTGCAATGATTTGCAACTTTGTTAGCAGTCAGTGATAATAAGGACATCAATGCAATCAAACTATATGATGAGCTATGCGCCTTTAAAGATCTGTTAAAGCACGAATTAAACCAATTCCATAATCCTTATGCAACTCTCAAATTTATTCAATCAAATAACCTCTCATTTCCAAATTTGAGCATTGCCCTAAGAATATTGCTGACAATTTCTGTCAGCGTGGCAAGTGGTGAGCAATCATTTTCACGATAAAAATAGTAAAAAATTACTTGCGATCAAGTATTTCTCAAGAAAGGCTTGTAAGCCTTGCCATGGTTGCTATTGAGAGCGATAGATGTGCCCAGTTAGACATCAAGGAATTAATTACAAATTCTGTAAACAAGAAAGCATGAAAAGTACTATTGCAACCTTTTGTAAAACCTTTCCTTTTTAATTAAATAACTAAAAAACTGATTTTTTTGATGTTCATATAATAAGTATTTACTGCTCAGTGCCTATTTTTATTTCACCTAAATATGCATTCATCCCTTCACTGCAATTTTCTTATTATAACAACAAACTGATTAATACTAATGAGGGAGGAGGGCGCCGATTTATAGATTGCAGGGGGGCGCCAGAAACCCTAGCACCAGCCCTGTGTGTTAGTCTATTTCAGCAAAAAAAAAAAGAATGAGTTTTGTGGCACTTTTAAAGACTAACAAATGTATATATTGCATGAGTGTTTGCGGGCACAATCTCACTTTATCAGAAACATGAAATGGAAATTGTAGCATATTGACAGTTAATTTATATGTACAGAGAAGGGTGGGTCACAATGTTGATTCAAGCAGCTCCAAAGGGACAGACTGCTAGCCTAGCTATGCAAAGTAAACAAGCTGTTCTGATCCAAACACTGTGGAAGAGGGAAACAAGGGTCACAAGGAAGAGCTGAGAAGGGTAGTTGAGGGGAAATTGCAGTTTGTAATGATTTAGGTATTCAAGATTTCTGTTCAAACACAGTCAGAAGGTATCTAGTTTGCATATGAATTCCAGTTCTTCATTTTCCTGTTCCAATCCATTTTTAAAGTGTTTTTCCCCCTGAAGGACTATAACTAGGATGTTTTTAACAGAATGTCCAGAAAGACTGGTTTTTGAATGTTATCATTCTCAATGTCTGATTTGGAGGCCTGTAACTATGGCAGGGTGAATGGGGATTTGTCCCTGGCTCCCCAGAGTGGCTCCATTCTATCAAAGGGCACATTCCTTGCTCCTCACTCCAGGTGCCACTCATTGTAAGGGGCCTGTTCCCAGTGAAATGCACCTCAGGCGCCAAAATACCTTGTTACAGCTCTGCTGATTTGTGTCCATTTACTTTCTAGTATAGACAAGTGGCACCATCATGGGATCTAACCAATCAGTCACACCATCAAAGGCTCATTCACTCCTCATTTACCATTGTGATATATGCTAACAATGTCCCTCTGCGGCATACATTCGTCAAACTAACTGTAACTATGCAAAAGAATGTTAATATATATTTCTCTCTTTCACACTCATACTGTTAATGGTATTAAGATAACACCTTGTATGGGCTTTAACAAACAGAGTAAAATTAGAACCTGTCTTGAAGAATCTGCAAAATCTGATACGACAAAGGTCCTCGCTGTTTGAACTGGGAGTAGTGATGATAGTAAACCACATAGCCTGCTAAGTTCCAAAGGGGTAGCTGTATTGGTCTAGTTCAGCAAAACAAACATGGAGTCCTGTGGGACTTTTAAGACTAACAAATTTATTTATTGTATGAGCTTTCATGGGAGAAAAGCCCACTTTGTCAGATGCGTGAAGATGGAGACTATACAGAAAGGGAGGAAAATAAATGGACACTTCCTTGCATTTATTTTCCTCCCATTCTGTAAATTCTCCATCTTCAAGTATCTAACCAAGTAGATTTTCTCCCATGAAAACTCATGTAGTAAATAAATTTGTTAGACTTTAAAAGTGCCACAGGATTCATTGTTTGTTATACCCTGCTAAGTAACATTTTAAAAATACAGTGATTTGGGGGTAATTATATAAGTTTGTATTTAAATATTTAACAGGTTTCTTAATCCACTTATACTTTGAAAATTTATTGTATAAAAATCATGGACTAAAAAAGTGTGATCAAATCTACTGTACTAGTCTCAAAAAAAAATTAATGTTGGGGAATATTTTGTGATTAGGTTTGGGAATTTAATACTTCCCTCATATGCCTGCAGCTTCACATTGCTTATTGTGTGCTTTTAGTTGGAAAATGACTCCACAGAATAGGTGTTGAAGAGACATTAATATAGTTTAGGTTTTTTTCCTGAGCTGCTTCTGAACATATGCCCTCATCACTTAATGCATGAAGTTTTTGATAAATGGCTAAGATGTATGTGCGTTTAAAAATAGCTGGCTCTCTCTGATTCATTGTACACGTTACTGATTCATCTGTACTCTTCACTACTTCAGAAAAGATTGTAGAAGTTTAGTGATCACATAGCAGATCTTCACTGATCAAACTGTCAATTTTACAAAGTAAATTACATCTTTTGCTGACCAACTTACAAAGTACTTGTATCATATTTAAGTGAAGTACTTCAGGTTTGCTACTATGTAATTTACTAACTGGGTTGCATACTATCTCAGTCAAATGTGAAATTTCAACACTCAGCTTATGTTATGAAGAGGAGATTGCATCCTGTTGCTCAGCAGGACTTGCAACTTTATTGAGTTAATAAAAATAAACATAAGAATAAAAAGGTAGAGCTGGAAATCATCTATTAGATCAGGGGTGTTAAACTTATGGCCCATGGGCTGAATCGGGCCCACTAAGGGCATTTATCCAACTCGCAGAGCTGCTGTCTAGGCTGTGCCTGGGAGCTCTCTGCAAGAGCTGTTAACAACAAACACTGGCTGCCAGCAGAGCAGAGGAGGACACAGTGCACGCGCACACCCACTGTCTGTCATGTGACTCACTCACCTGATCTGAGTCACAGACAGAACAGGTGAACAGAGAAAGTGCTCCAGCCAATCCCAGCTCAGCTGTCCTGTGGTCTGCCAACTAATCAGAGTCTTGGTCACAGCAGGCTGAGCTGGGCTCCCAGGGACCTACTGCACCACCTTCACCACCCATTCACTGTCAGTCAGAATGCTAATCTGATTAACAGCACAACGCACAAATCGCAAATAAGAATAGGAAAAAGTGGGCAGAGAACAAACCAATGAAAGGCCAGCTGGGACAGAGCCCAACTGGCAGTCAGCATGCTGAATGACTGACAGTGGGCAGGCAGGGAAGGGGAAGGAAGGGAGCCCTGCCTGTCTGTGACTGAGGCTGATTGATTGCCACCGCACCAGGGATTAAAGTAAGCTGGAACGCACTGGAACATCATTCTGGGGCTCACTATTTTTAGGCAGTCAGCATCCTGGGCCCCATAAAAATAGAAAATGGAGTTGGAATGGTGCGTTCCAGTGCCCACCATTTAAAAATAGTGTGTAGCAGAACACAGCATTCCAGCTTCATTTTCTAATTTTAAGGGCCCGCTGAATGCTGACTCCCTAAAAATAGCAGGCTCTGGAATGCTGTTCTGGCGCATTCTGGCAGGGCAGGGAGCTTCCGCCAGGCTGGGAGATTTTAAATCTCCTGCCCTGAGCCTCTGAGCATCCTCATTCAGAGCAGGCTCTGGGTAGGAGCCTCACCAGTGGCTGCACTGCATGGCGGCCAGCTAAGGAGACCTGGGGGGCGGGGTTCAGGGACAGGTGAGCCAACCAGGAGGGGAAAAGGTGTGGGGGAGGGGATTGTCCCAGGGCAGTGGGGAAGACAGCATGGCACAGCGGGGAAGGGTTGGGAGACCAGCAATGAGACACGTTCAGGAGGGGGTTGGGGAAAGGTTTGGGGGACCAGCAGTGAGATACAGGCTGTGGGCAGTAGCTGGGATGGGGAACAGTAGCTGGGATGGTGGGGCAGGCTTTGGGGGCAGTATCTGGGGTAGGTGAAGGGGGCCTGGACCTGTGGGAAGGGACCCTGGAAATTTAGGACAGTTCCAGGGCCTGCCAAATTAGACTTTAACCCCTGCACCACATGTAAGAGGAAGGGAAAGCTAGGGAAAGGAAAGGAAGGTACACAGCGGGGGAAGAGGAGCGAACAGGACAGGGAAAGGGAAGGTGTCAGAGAGCCTGCAGGGTTGAGGAGGGGTAAGGGGAGCCCATGCCACTCTGAATGTGGCAGGGGAAAGGACTAGGAAGCCCATGCGGAGACATGGGCCACGTCAGGTATCCTGCCCTCCAATGTGGCCCAACACATTGAATGAGTTTGACACCTCTGTATTAGATAATTGCCTAGCCTGGTTTCTGCCACTACAGGATTGGTCCTATAGTATACTTTCCTAGCACATCCACAGCAACTGTAAAAATAGAGGTCTACTTTTGTAATGTGAACCTCTAAAAACACCCTCATGGGTTTCATCTTTTTTCTGTTTGCAAATAAAAAAAAAAAAAAGGGCTTCCCCCCTTTTCTGCTAGTATCATAAATTCAATGTAGGAATTGTGAAAAATCAGGCTGAGCTCCCCATGGTTCCTGCATTAATCACCATGGACCAAATTCCACCTTCAGTTAGTTACATTGTCCAGTTAAATTACATTTATCAGAATGGGTGCACAAAGACAAAGTCTGGCTCTGCAACTAGATTTAGTTAAGAATTCTTTTGACATTTATTTTGGCTCATCCTTCATCATTTCATTGTCCAACAGCTAACTACTTTGCTCGGCAACTGTAAAAGATGATATTAGTTAGTTTCAGCTACACAGCTACTGTCTATACAGGAGAAGAATGAACTCTGTCCTCTAATGAGGAGGAGAAAGATTAATGCACAGGCATGTGTAGGGGCAAGCTTGTGCATGGCATCTTTCGTCTTCAGCAGTGCCATCAGAAACTGATCAATATCCTTTGGGGTATGAGGAGCACCAAGTACCCTACAAGTATAATGCATAGCTCACAGATCATTTATTTATTAGTTTAGTTTTATGTCAGCTAATGGAATTCTCTACATCTATTTAGCTAACTATTTATATCTTTACTACTATTTAGCTGTCATCAGCGGGCACCAACTTCTCTCAGTTATAGGATGATAGTGCCCATTAGGATGGAAGCTTTAATTTGGATCTAGTATGGCTGCCAACATTTACCTAGTACCAGCTTATAAAATGTTAACTTCTTGAGAACAAGAATGCCACCGAAGTTTCTACCTTTGTGAATACTACTAATTGTTTTCTTCCAAAGGGGTAGCTGTGTCAGTCTTGTTCAGCAAAACAAACAAGCAGTCTTGTGGCACTTTTAAAGACTAACAATAAATACATTTGTTAGTCTTTAAAAGTGCCACAAGACTCTGTTTGTTTTGCATTAATTATTTTATGGCTCCTGTGCTACAAGTCTTCAGTACAAAATATTGGCAAGATATGCTGGTGAAGTGCATTGTTTCTCATTATGTGCTGTCTGAAATAATTCCTGTCATAGCAAAATCTAAATTTTATAGGTAATACACCACTGTGGTGAATTACTTTCCATACTGAACCAAATTCTTGCCAGTGCAGAAGATGAAAATTCAATGCAAATTCTCAGCAATGCAGACGGTTATACGCTGAGCCTTTAAAAGACAAGGAGGTTACATTTTTCCTAACATTTATACCTTCTGTTTGCTGGAAACAAAGCTAATTACATGTTAATTAGTTCTGATATGCTAATATTCTCTGTGAGTCTGTTGAACAGAAATAGAATTAGTATGATCACTTCTAGCTATCAGCTATGCCTGTTAGGTATTCTATGTGTATGGAATTTTTATTCCTTAGCAAGAAAAACTAAAAGCAACTTAGCAAGCACAGACAAATCTGGGTTTCGTTATTTTATTTTAAATACAAGCATTTTCTTTTCTTCAGAACTGAGACAAGTGATTTTTTAAATTAAATTGGATTTGTTCAGTTAACTGAACCCAATTATCCTTCCCTCATTACAAAACCATTCTTAAGGGCTAAGCATCTTAATTGTTCTAATGATATGCAGGCGTGATCTCATTTTAGAAGAGACATGTCTGGAATCAAAGCCTGACTGTTCTATGTCATAGTTTATGGTCTTTTAATAGAAACTCTTAGTATGTTCCAAAGGGGCAGCCGTATTAGTCTAGTTCACTAAAGCAAACAAGGAGTCCTGTGGCACTTAAAGACTAACAAATTTATTTATTGTGGGAGCTTTCATGACAGAGAATCCCACTCCGTCAGATGCTTTGAAGACACAATTTAATATGGTTTCAGATTGCTTTCATGATACAGTTTGTATCGCCATAATCATCAATTGAAGATCATTGGAAAAAAAACATTCTCACACAAAAAATGACAGTTGCGTTTCTAAAAGGTGCAGTTGATCATATAAACCAATGCACAAACTGTCTAATCCAGTAAATGATGCAAACACAAACAACTGTTAATGTAAGATGATACAGGATGTGGTATATCTATACATTTACTCTGTTTGTCAGACATATGAATTGTTGAAGAGATGTTCCCCAGTGTAGGAAGGCCTAAAGACCAAGTTACATTTTAGCTGACATCAGTTCATGTCTTTCTAGTAACATTAATGGCTTTTGGATCAGTACTTATATGACTGCCTCCTTTGCATGGTTTTGTAATCTTGTTTTTAATGATACAATAATACACAAGAACTGTTTTGGGGTGTATTAATGTGTAAGGCAAAGATTACAAAGATGCTCTAGATCTCAAAAGATTTAGTGTATAAAATAAAATGTGAAGAACACAGCTGACTTTCCATCTTTCATTTGTTTTACACTACAGTTTGATTCTGAATCTCCTAAATTAGAATATCCTATATATAATATGTAGGGGAAGATACTGATGATTATGTTTTAAATTTCTATATACCTATACCTACTAAGACAGTTAGGTCCTAATCCTGAAAACTCTTAGACATGTGCTTAACTTTAGTTTTGGGAAACTACTCACTATAGTTCCAAAAGGGCAGTTGTGTCAGTCTAGTTCAGTAAAACGAACAAGGAGTACTGTTTTCAAAGCATCTGATGAAGTAGGGTTTTCTCCCACAAAAGCTCATGCAATGAGTAAATTTGTTAGTCTCTAAGTGCCACAGTACTCCCTGTTTGTTTTACTCACTAGGGTAAAGTAAAGAACATGCTTCCACTGTTCACAGAATCCAGGTCTTACACAGTAAAGTGGTTGTGCTTTGGAAATTCCTGAACATTATGGTAGCCCTTTACTGGCTTCACTCTACGTTTTAAAATACAATACAAAGTAGACTTTAAGTGAACCTGTTTCAAAGGCAGCTAGACATGGTGCTAAATGCACACTGTGTTTTTATTTCCCACCTGCTTTAAAGCTCTTTTTTTACCTCTCTTAGCAACAGACATCTATTCTTTTTTCCTGTCACACTGTTTTACAGTTGTCTCCATTAGAAAGGGTTTGTCATTCATTATCCCATGGCACTTCTGAAATGAACCAGTCTCCTGTGTCTGGCAATCTTATAATAAAATCTATAAGGAAGGATCTTTCTCTTTTTGAATTTACAGTCATTCCTGATATTTTAGTCTTTAAACACTTTTCAGTCTAATCAGCCAATTCTAGTTTTACTGAATAACTTGCGTTTAATGCTATTGAGTTGGATGAAGTAATTGGAATCAGAACTAGCCTTTAGCTCCTAAATTAGGAGACCAAGAAAAGTAAATCAGAATCTTAGTTTCCATTTTAAAAATTTTCTAGCCCTTTTACTTGTGAATATCATCTTGCAAATGTCAAGTTGCATAGAAACACTTCAGGTAAAGATTTTTCCAAACAAGTATCAACTTGGGTTAAACCCAGAATCTCTGAAATAAAATCCAAACCCAGAGAGGACAATTTCTGTTTAAACCTGAGTTTCCAGTGGTTATTTAAAAAACAGACAAAAAAAATCCATTCCTGGTCCTGATGTAGATCCACTAGAGAGAAAAGTCTGCAGTGTTCTTTGTCAAAAATGGGCACAGCAGATGTTAATTCACAGATTAAAAGAAAAAAGCTTAGAAGCTGTTCAGCATAGCACCAATATCCTAGTTCTGGGAGCCATTTGTTTACATTATTCTGAGAGTTGTCTGCAATATCCTTTCGTTTCAGTGACCTGTATGAAGAAATAAATATCCACAGAATTCTGTTTTTATGTAGGTTAAATGTTGCAGGCTTAATGTGCTCCAATGGTCTTACTATCTTTATGTGTAATCAAAACACAAAACCAAACCAAAGCTAAATAAATAAATAAATAAACAAACCAACTAAAGCATCCACTCACTCTTTCATATGAAAGCAAGCTTTGTTGTAATTAACGTAGAACTGCACTACTTGAAAGAAACCTGCAACTAATCCCGCATAATGCATCCCTCAAAGTAAGGATATGCTGAAAGGAAACACGTCTTTTTCATTTTATTCTCCCAGCAAAGGGGAATGAATCAGCACAAACATAGCAGGTACCTTTTTATTCATTTATTTTATAAACATGAATCTATAGGCCCTATAGCCATGACAATAAAGAAAAAAAAACCACATACAAGCACTGACAATTTGCCTTTGCTTTACAATAGCTAAACACTTACAGGAGATGGGAATGCCTTGGAGTTTGACCTTGTTTTTTTAAAAAAATGAACCCCCCCCCAAACAGGACAGAATTTCTGACGACATAAAAGGGAGATAGGTCTGTGCTCATGGAGGCAAGGATATTGAGCAATTACTCTATTGCAAACTACTCTTCTGGAATGCCTAATTAGTTTAAACCAGTGGATTAATGATATGAACAGCAGAAAGATTAAGTATATCTGTGACAATAGTTAGGCTTTCAGAGGCATGCATTCAAATTTTAGTACAAAGAGATTTAGTTGTTTGACTGTTATTAACTTTAATGAGCTGTTTAGTTGAATCCCGGCACACAACACTGCAAATTTATGCCAAACTGACTCTACTTCAGAATGAAATAGCCAAATGGATACCTAACTGCAGTAAAGAAATTTGAGTATATAAAACCTGTGATCTTTTCATCCTGTAAATTCCCATGTGGTTTTCAGAGTTCTTAACTGCACTGTTACCTTTCTTGGTATACTGCTTTGGTGTGATAGCAATAGATGCTCATAATTATAATACTAAAAGGTCCCTTCTGTCTCCATGTTTCTTTCTTTATCCTCCTTTATCCTATCCTTTCTCTGAAGAGCAACAGCTTTTCTTTCCTATTTTTATGTTTACTCCATTCTGTGTTTCCCCCATTATATTACCTCTCTCTCGGCTCCATTACTGTTCCTTGTATCTCACAATCTGTTAGATTTAATAAACTAAGCAATAAGCAAGTATTTGGATGGGAGAACTCCCAGGACAACCCTGTTGAAGAAAGAATTATTGGTAATTCAGTAGCATTCCATGAGATATGCTGAATCTGTGAAAAAACATGCTGGGGCACTGGCTTAGAAGTAATTGCTTTGCCATGGAAGTGCCTTTTTTGGATGCAAGATCAAGGTTTAGACTAT
This sequence comes from Podocnemis expansa, assembly GCA_007922195.1. Classification (NCBI taxonomy): domain Eukaryota; kingdom Metazoa; phylum Chordata; order Testudines; family Podocnemididae; genus Podocnemis; species Podocnemis expansa. The sequence goes on along the minus strand of ML681988.1, from coordinate 1,690,060 downwards.
ATATAGTTATTAACCTTTTGTGATCTTTGACACTTTTGCAAGAGTAAGCATGTTACAGTTTGCATTATTACTCTTGCCAAAATCCAGCATAGGTGATTAGATTCTGCCTATCCACTTTAGTTTTTATGGCATGTTTTACTAGTGAGAACACCACATGTCAAGACGTGGATTTGTTAGTTAATATACTGATTTTCAGCTGCACTGAAAGCCCTGGCTTCAGTTCCAAGATGGCTTGGTGCTGAAACAGCTTGAGACTATAAATTTCCTGTTCCTTTCTCTAGGAAACCTAGCATGGCTGCCAAGCTTCAGCAAGATCCATGCTTCTTCGGATTGATGTAGCATGTTGTCTAGTCTACTGTATTATGAGTTATTGATTACATATAGTGGAACCACTTCTGCAACCATTACATCACAGGGAGCAGTATTTACTCAAGCAAGTCACATAGTGTTATTCATGTAAGTGCTATTCAGTGGAACAGAGTTGCAGAATCACATCCAGCCACTACTTAGTGCCTGTGAATTAAAGCCAAGTTACAAGATTTGCATAGTCTTCAGTTATTGTTGAATTTATTCATACTTTCTCTCAATGGTTCCAAATTATTTCCCCATTTTGTTGATTATAGTCTGTGCAAAAATAGTGGGCTATCGCAGCCTGAAAACACACTTGCCTAGAAGCTGCAGACATGGGGATTATCAACTCAATTTATTCATAAAATGGGGAATTTTCTTAGTGTCTGGGCCAATTTATATATCGATGTTTCCAGTACATCCATGTCTTTCAACTCATAGTAATGAAATTGTGCAGTCTCTGAATGACAGAATTAAGAACAACAAGTTTTAAGATAAAAAGAGACTGCTGTACTGGTGAAATAGTGATAGTTCTTCAGTGTCTTTGATAAAGAGGTTCCAAATGGAAAGTTGCATTACAGAATGAAGGAGATGGGTCTGTTTGGCTGTGTTCTCACACAGCGGGTTATTTCGATATGGTTGTTGGGTGCAGACTGGGCTTTAAGCCGGCGGGGAGCAGTGCTGGGCAGCGCTGAACGCCGCCAGTGCCTGCAGCCCCCCTTTGCAGGCACTGGTGGGGAGCAGCGTGGGGCAGCGCTGAAGCCAGCCGGTGCCTGCAGCCCCCCTTTGCAGGCACCAGTGGCGTTCAGCGCGGGGCAGCGCTGAACGCTGCTGGTGCCTGCAGCCCGGCTGTGCAGGCGCTGGCCAGGGGACAACCCTCAGCACCCTGGCCAGGGTGCTGAGGGGGCACCCCTTGAACTGTTGTTTCGGAACATCTTGTTCCGAAACAACACGTTCGCACGGCGTTGTTTTGAAACAACCATTGTGAAACAACGTTGTTTTGCCCACAGACTAGGTCTAACTTGTTTCGAAACAACTGTGCATCGTGTGAACAGCCGAAACCTGATTTCATAACAACCTCTGTTGTTTCGGAATAAGGAGGCTGTGTGAACACACCCTTTAAGGACAGCCATTTTTCTATATTTGAAAGTATTTCCAGTGCAATACCTTATTGTTTAATTCTTCAGTAAATAGCCAAAACAATCATCATGCCTTGAGTACATGAGGGCCAAGAGCAAGGAAACAGGATGCAGAGCATATTTAAAAGCTTACATAAAATTAAGAACCTTTGAGAGCAGTGGTTCCCCACATTTTCTCTGCTGTGGCACACCTTGATACCTTTAATTAATTTTAGGCACACCACTATATAGTTTCCAAATGAACTCATGAATATTCATGAGTGAATGAGCCAATCCAGAGCTCTTTAAGTAGTTTTTCAAAAACTTTTGTGGAACACCTGCTCAGCTTTGATGGCACACTGGTTAGGAAACACTGTTCTAGAGATTCTCCCATTTCTAATTATTTGACATTCACACAGTTTTAGATTTCAAAGTATTACACTTGTCTAAAGGGTCTTTATTTTACTGAAATAAAAATTGATATTCACAAACTGACTATATGAATAGTAATAAGAAAAAAGTTCTGGAGGTAAAGTCTGTCTAAAGGTTTTATGTCAGAAGGATTGGCTGTTAAACCTTGTCCCCAGTACCATCTTCTGACCTTTTGTCACTTCAAAAAAGCTAATTGGGACTCAACTGATGCCCATATTTCTCCATCCTTCTCATATATACATGTTCAATATACTGTGTCTTCCTGTTTTACCTTCTTTTCAAGGTTATCCCCCTTCAGTAAAGATAAACACTCCTACATATGTTTTTTCCTGTCTCAAAAAAGGAGCTGACACATTCTTCCACATGCTTGTCTATAAAAGACAGATTGGGGCATCAGTCTCCTACAAAGCAGTCAATGAGCCAAAACAAGACAAAGTGGGAGCTTCTTTATGTAGTTTATTCAAGGTGACACACACAGGGTATGTCTACACATACAATGCTCCTATGGTGCTGCCAGTAGAAGAATTCTTCAGTCAGCCTAGAATGGTGTACAGTAGACAAAAGTTGTCTCTCAGGGTTATTGCTATGGCAATATAAGTCTTTAGTGTAGACCAGCCTAGAAGCTTGCAAAAAAATCTTTTTTCCCCCCTTGACAACAAATGATTTCCTATGAGCTAAGGGGCAGACATTAAAATTTAAGGGGGAGCTTACATAACAATTTTTTCCAATAATTCCAGTTACCTGCCACAAACTTTGTTGTCACTGGTTAATCCTGGTATATTATACACAAATGACCAAAAAGATGATTTTTTGCTCTTTCCTGCCTCCCCACTTAAGTGCATCAGCTTATGCACAAGAGACAGCAAGGAAATGTGGGGATTAGCTGTGCTCCTCATTCATTTCCTTTTCAGAATAAGGAAAAGGAGTCTAGAAGATGTTAATGGGTTCAAGGCGTGACATCTTATTCCAAGGGACAATTCTCCAAACGAGTCTGGGGCTCCAGTTATTGAACTTCAGAATCCAATACAGTTAGCCAGCTATTGTAAGCCCTAAAGCCAAAAGCTCCAGAAGATAAAGAACTTTCCCTGCACTCCATTAAATGAAAAGGGACTCAGGAGCTTCATTTACATACACTATTCACTCAGAATTCATCTAGCAACACTTAGTTCCTCTCCCACAAAGACTGCACTGCAAGAACCACCTCACGGGACAGAAGCAGTTGACTTTGCTACGGTCCATCACCGTAATGAAGCTGAAGTCACTAGTTCAAGTTATGTGGTGGTGCCTCCAAGCAGGATGAGGCAAGCAGTTCCCTGGTGACTGGAGCCAGACCTGAAGAGAAATTATGACTGCTTGAAGATACAAATCATGAGTGAGGTATACTGGATGGGCTAGAGTGCAGCCAAGGGACTACTATCTGCAGGGCCAGCCCAAGGGTTCTTGGCACCCAAGGTGAACTATGACTTTGGTGCCCCCTCATGTTATAAGAGATAACCTATTGATATGTATATTTTTTAAATAGCAAAGAAAATTCACTTTCATTTAATTTGGCATCCCTTAAAACTTGGTGCCCTAGGCGACTGTCTAGTTCACATGTGTTTGGTCTTGCCTTGACTACCTGTCAACAATGTTCTCACCAGCAGTTGGAAAGGGTATTAGACTACTACCAAGTTACTGAAAGGGGAGGAAATATTTTATAATTTGCCACTCTATTCTGGTATTTGGCTTTTCCAAAGTTTGTGATGCCCCCCATACAGATTTCCTTGTTTGTTCAGAGCAAGAGTGCCATTTGTGGTAGGAAAGTTCCGCTTGTTTAAATGTACGTTCTCTGAATTTCTTAATTTTCTCAATTTCTTGGTTAAGGCTTAACCCATTTATTTGTCAAGAGGAGTTCTAGATGTATGGAAGCTGGCCTTTATTGCTGCTGTGAACCACCTGGCAGGTGGGTTATACTAGTGTAACAAGTGTTCATAATGCCTTTCTCATTATACTCTCCACTCCCTTCCCTCACTCCCCTAAATAAAACCATAGACCATCTGCCAGAGAAAATTAAAATTCACTAGACTGGATGTGTGTACATTTTCCCCGATTATTTCGTTAATTTTATTTCACCCTCACTGCTTTCATAGATGACCAACCTCATCTTTCGCCCCTTCTTCTGCCACTTGCTTTCCACTTCATTTCCATTCCTTCTTTTCCACCTTTTGCTCACACCCACGTTATCCTCCCTTGTCCCTCCGATTTCCAAATTTCTCATACAGAGGTTCCTGCTGGCTATCACCTGTATTCTACTTTCTGGTTCTGATCCTTTGTGCTTTTCTATATTACCACTTCTTTGGTTTTTTTTTTTTTGAATGGGGGAAGTTACAGTCACAGGTCAACTTGAGGGCTAGCCCTGCTTTTTATAAAAAGTACCTTCCTTCCCACAGGTCAGCTAGGATGTGGGAGTTCCTACAAATCTTCACTCTAATGCAGGGATGTAAAACTAGGTCTTTTCACCTCACAGGTGAGCACCCTAACTACCAGGCTAGAGGAAGAGTTATTCTCACTTTCTGGCCTAATGACAATTGAAACCCACTGTGTGAATCTATATCACCTGCTTTGCTTCTATTTCAACAAAAAGTTAAAAATGCCTCACCTGCTTTGCGTCTATTTCAACAAAAAGTTAAAAATGCCCTGATTCAAAACAACTTTTTTTTATTCAAACAACATTGTGTTTGACCCAAACAGAAGCGCTGAGTGACTTTCTTGATTTACCAGAAAACTGGGTTTCAGTTTTGCTTGAACTACCTTGTTGATCTTTGTGGAAAGGTCAGTGACCTGAAAAGACTCAGTTTTTTGCCTAGTTGCACATGAGAATGGCAAAGATAGAGACATGTGAGCTGTATGTGTCCAGGGGTGCGTGCGCGTCACTGTGTTCAAAACTTGCAGTTAGAAATGTTATATCTTTTCAAGGCTCTCTCTGCATCAAAAGTGGCCAAGAGAACATTGCAAAGATAAAAGCAGAGACTAGTCCAAAGGCAGGCAGGGGCCCTGCTGTCACAGAGCTGGCTGAACTCTCCCTGCCTTGATACATGCAAGATTGCTGTGAGGGGATCCAATGGCTACCTCCCACATATGGTCATTCCTGCCCCTGCAAGTAAAGGGTAGGCCCTCATACTGGCGTTGGATCTGTAGACTGATGCTCCAGATGCAGCCATTCCATCTTCCACTCCTCTGGGGAGTGCACACACCAGTCCAAAAACCTATGCTCTGAAACTAATGGCATCTCACATATGTCTCGTTTAGCAACTCTTACATAGTTGCCAGGATACCACCAAAGGTGTAAGCCCTTCTGATTTACAGTGTTTCTTCAGAGATATGTGATAATGAAAAATCACCATAGACCCAGGATTCTGAAGCACTATTACTCTTTACTTAGTATGATAGAGATGCATTTGTCTGTGCCTCAGTTTCCTCACCCCTGTGGCAAATCCTCAGACCTGTCAGTTTAGGGTCCTTCTTTTCCCTCTGGTACATAGTTCTCAACTCTTGTCTTCTCCCCACCATGGCTGCTGAGAAGCCATCTCTAATATAGCCTCCAGTGCCCCTTGTCAGGTGACCACAGACCTCTACCATCTGACTGTTGCCTGCTGACTTCTCCCCAGCTAAATTGAGAGTCATCTCGATAAGCTGTGCAGACAGACTCCCACAGTCACCCATGGTTACTGGCTCTGTTTATCTCAGCTCTCAGAATAAATGTAAGCATCCATTGTGGCATGAGCTTCAGAGGTTCCAACTGATCAGAAACCACCACTCCACTCAGGCTGGAGAGGCTCCCTGCTTCTCTACTCAGTGTTGTAATTAATCTGTGACTTTCTCAGGGAGTGGCAGTAAACAGACAGGGAATTACCATTACATAGCAATCTAGATATTCTAAATCATGTTATTAGAAAGAGGCTCCAGGTAAAGCCTCCTCATCTGAAAGCCCCTTAACTTTGAAGTATTAATTCCAGCTCTGGAACAGAGTTTTGTAACTCAGGACCATTTTTAGCCCTGATGTACACCACAGTTTTAATTTGTTTCCCCTTGATTAAAAGTGATGAACATTCTTCAGTCTAAGAAATTGTCTCAAATGAATGGTTGGGTAAGAATGCAGAGCTCCATCCCTGAAAATAGAGAGGTATCTGTGTGTTGTGTCAGCCATTTACACGAAGTTCTACGATCTAAACAGGGAATTTTAGGTTCATATTTTGCACTTCTGATAACGGCTCTTCAAATATTTTATTGCAAACTGTAAGTAATTGTGTTTTGGGATGGATTTCATCCTACAGCCCCACCGCCACCCCCAAAGGCAACTGCATACAGGAGCAAGATCTTGATTCCTTATGCATCTGAAGAGGTGGTATTGGAAAGAAGCTGGTCCTCAAACACACTCCCTATACTCCCCCCTGATATAATTCAAAGCCTCCCTACCCTCTGTTTCACTCATCCTCTTGTAGGAGAGGACATCGAGTAGAAGAAGGGGATAAACTGAGGTTTATCACTTTAAAGGAGATAAAAGAGAAGGGGAGATAAAGGGTGTGTTCACACAGCATTCTTATTTCGAAACAACGAGGTTGTTTTGAAATAAGAAATGCCATGGCCACATGATGCATGGCAATTTCGAAACAAGGAAACCCCTTGTTTTGAAATGGGAGCCATTCTTTCAAAATGGCTTAAACCCGATTTCCTATCGAAACCAGTCCCCTGCAGACACCTGTGGGGTGAGGCGCCTGGCTGCGCTTTGCCCTATGGGTGCCTGCAGTCCCCTCCCCAAGCGAAATAGCATGTCCACACTGTGGATATGCTATTTCACTCCCTTATTTTGAAGACTTTTTTTTGTCTTTCAAAATAAGGTGTTTCGAAATAACCCTTTATTTCGAAACAGCTTGTTTCAAAACGTTTTGTTTCAAAACAAGCCCTCTGTGTGTGAACATAGCCAAAGAAAAAGTGGGGCCCGCTTACTTCCAGCAATTAACATTTTCCTTTAAGATGGAGAGAAGCCAAGTCTGCCATGGACAGCAGTGTCATAGTGCTGGGGGTTGTAGTTCCAGTGCTTTGTTTACACAACATCAGTTCTTGCTGGCACTATTAAATTGGCGATGTGCTGTTTCAAGAGAATGATAGCTGCATAGTACTACACAAAAAAATGCAGCCTCGTTTGTGTTTCCACAATGGACTGAATGCTAAACACCCTTCCTTCAAGAAGCAGCTAGGCCACAGTGTAAATAACAATCCTGTGTCACAACCCATTCTCGCAGAAGTGTTACAGTAGCATCACATTAAATGATGCTGTAGCAAGTAATATGCTTATGCACTGTGTAGTGTGCAGAAACTTAGGTTTGGTCTACACTACAGCATACAGTCTATACTACGTAAGGCATCTTATGTCAATCTCACATCAGTTTACACACTACTGCTTTGCTCCTGCCCATGTAAGTATATTACTACACAGCCGTTAGAACTCCACCTCCTACTAGAGGTATAGGGCTTGCATTGGCATACTTACGGTGTTGCAGAGTCCATTGAAATAGTAGTTAGGGCAATGCAGTGGATGCTAGAGCCATGCAATTGACAAGAAAACAAGGTGGGTGAGGGCTTCTCCCTGACTCCTTCCACTGAGTCTGAGCTACCAGCTGGGAGCAGGGAGCCTCAGGGAAGCAGCTGGACTCTTGGCAGTGATAACACTTCTGGTGAGGCTGTGCACCACAATAGGAGGATAATATGGACATGAACCTAGGTTAACTTAAGATTTAAGTTCCAAAGTTGTAGCCATGTGAATCTAGTTCAGCAAAAACAAACAAAGAGTCTGGGGGCATTTAAAAGACTAACAAATGTATTTATTGCATGAGCTTTCATGGGAGAGAATCCTACTTAATCAGGTGCTCGAGGATGGGGAACTTAGAGAAGTTACTGCAAGTTCCCCATATGCAAGCACCTGATGATGTGGGAATGTCTCCCACAAAAGCTCTTGCGATAAATAAACTTGTTAGCCTTTAAAAGTGCCACTAGACTCACTGTTAAGATTTTAATTAAGGCATGCCCATAGAAATCTCTATTTTTAGTACATGTGGAGGAAGGAATAAAGTTTGAATGCTGCATTTTCTTAGTTCTCCTTGCACCTGCACGCTAAACAAGTGCTGGTCCTTACTGTCTCAGTGGAGCTATTAAACCCCTTCTCCCACAGAAGGGAATTCCCTGACTCACGTAGCTCTGGTAACCTGGACAACAGGTAATGGGAAGGGCAGCTAGATCCACAACAAACATGCAAATCCACAGGCTTAAATCCCCTTGGAGGAATTGCTATAATCTAGGTGTTGAAGTGGTAGCTATGCAATTGTCCATACCAAGCCGTAACAGGAAGAGGATGGAGTGGGAATTCCTCCCACAAACAAATCTTAGATCTCTTCTGCAAAGCACACTTACTTGAGATTTGCAACAGAGAGATTGGAATGGCAGTATTTGTCCTGTGCTGTTTTTTGCCCCAGCTGTCAGGGTGGCCAGCTGTCCATAAATTTAAGGACAGTCAATAAAAAGAAGAGTACAATTTCAATACTGTCAGTAAATCCATAAATGAAAATGTCTGTAAAATTGAGTAAAAAAGAAACACTGAATGATGACAATATCAAAACAGAGTCACTTCTTGTTTCATAAAACTGCACTGATCATTACACTATCATTTCTATTATTGCAGGTGCCCAAAGAACTTGATTGCTAAATCAGCTAAAACAATTGCATAATTCTAAATTCCTGTGCACAGAATAGTGCAAGTAAGTACATACTCCTGACGTTTTTGTCTGATTTATGATATTTTTAGTGATGTCATTGAAAAGTTTTACATCAGGAAAATAAATCAACTTCAGATCTTCATGCCAGTAAAAACTAAAATGCAAGGTTGGCAACCCTGTGGAAGACAGAAGAAAAAAAGTCAAGGTAGGGTATAACAGGCAGATTTAACAGCCATCAGAAGACAGTTACCTATCTACAAGAATGACCACATTATTCAGATGCAATTTAAAAGGTTATGGCTTTTGTTGTGTGCAATTACAGTGGTAGCTTGCATTAGTCTAGGATTAAAAAAGTCAAAACATACTTTTGGACTGGAACTATCCATTTGGAATCTTACTTTGGACTTGGACTTTTAGGCATTCCAGACATGCTTCTTCTGGGATGAAGGGTATTACATATGTAATTGTTTCTTTGCCAAAGATAGTTCTGGGGGCTTGGAATGGGTCAGTTTTTTGTTAGAAGATAAATCTATGAGAAGCTTCAGATATTTTCTACTCTACATCTGTATTTTGAAAATGTAGATGAGTCTTGCTTACACTGAGCAGAGGATAAAGTAGTAATGTGGCTTCCCACAGGCAATTTTACCTATATTATTTTCACCACTACCCCAGCTAAGGCACCACCGTGTCCAGCCCTGAAGCTGGGAATTAGCTCTTCTGACTCTTAGGGCTTGTCTACATTTGGCATTTGTTGGGAGATAGCTAAGTATTTCACATTTAGCTGTCATACATTAAACAAGCCATGCATCCAAAGCAAGGGGGCAGGAGGTTATGTGTAAATCAGATGTTTTAATATACTCTTAGAAGCTGATTAACAGACATGGAAGGAGTTTACCTACAAAGTAGGAAGATTGTGGGACAGATCTCACACTGTTTTGGTGGCTACCTGGTGTCTGTTTAATCCGTGTGCCCTTCCAGATCATCCTAATAGGATAAGACTTTCCTGTCGAAATTCTGGTGTGCTGCCCAGTGCTATTCGTTGCCGTTCTGGCTTGTGGGGAGTTCATATAATTGTGAGATACTGATGACTATTCTGAAAGTCTTGTGTTTCTGTGTGGTCCCAAAGGGGACTTCATTATTTTCTGAAGACAGGAGTGTGTACAGCCCATGTGAATGGCAGTCATCTGCTTGGATCTTGCTATGTATCACAAGTATAGGATAGAGGGCACAACTGGGATGCAAGTCAATGCTGTAGCAAGGCAGAGGCAGTCCTGCTGGGTTACAAGAAAGTTATTGTCTCTACCATGCCTCCTGGTTTGTAGCTGAGGTAGAAGAGTATGGATAGACTGTAGCCAAAAATAAAGAAGAGACCAGAGGAAATGCCACACAGCTAGAGTTTTCCAATAAGTATTTTCAGATACCTGTTAATGGCTGCTCAGCCCCAAGCTGTAAGAAGATGAAGTTTCTCCACAAAGATGTCCAACATCCAAAGAAGGTGGTGATAAGGATACCTGGAGAGGATGAGACTATCACCCTATCATTGCATGACTTTAGATATGCTTGCACCAGCTGATTTATATATTCACTGTGGTGATCATATCACTCACCAGTGTTTCTTCCCTGCTGCCAGGCATGAGTTAAATGGCTCTGGCTTTCAAAAACAAGACAGGATAATGAGATTAAACAAGAGGACTCATGAGAATGATGTAGTTTGATCACAGTCCTGTAATGTGCAGCACAAAAAATCTTAGAGGGCATACAGCAGTAGCAGAGCAATGAGATATCTGAGCAGAACACAGAGCAGTTATTTTGAAACATGATCATACCAGGTAGCTTGCAGCTTAACCACCGAATAAGGTGTTGGGCATGCAATGCTTGTACAATAGCTGTTCTGGATTACTTATTTAGAAAAATAATAAGACAACAAGTGTACATATTTACATACTCTCGCTGGCCTGGGTACAATCTATTTTCACATGTGGAGCCTCTCACAGTCCAAAGTTACATGGTCCTTGTCACAGTACTCTGACTATTTCAGATGGATCTGGGTATTAGGTCTCGCATTCACTTTTCTCCAGCTGCTCTAGAAGATAGGATTTATTTCCTCTAAAGCACCTGGCATTGCCTATTATCAAAAAACAGGATACTGGGCTAGATGGAGCATTACTGTGATCCAGGCTGATTGCTCATATGACTCAAAACAGGTTCAGCAAGATAGTGTCAATTGTTACTGGCATCTTTATGCGTCTCCATCCCAAACAGAACCCTTAGTATCCATCCAGGCACAGTTGCCAGAGTCAGACATTATTGGTCCTTCAGGGGTGAAGAAGAGAACTGCTGTAACCTTTAAGCACAGTTTTGTATCAGCTACTTGATGTATCACTAATTCTTAATGTGCTTTTTACTACTACCTTGTCATTGCAATATCATGTCCAAACATGGCTTGCATGTTGTAAAATTCATTTCATTAAAACAAAGACCTCAAAACCAAATATTTAGCAGTTGGTATATTATCTGCTCCTACAGACATTCTGAAGCTATAAAAAGCAAGACATTAATGTCATTTCCTAGGAAAACTACTTACTCTTTACCTACTGCAGTTAATAGAGCTCTTGATGAAAGTCAGCCGCTCTAAAAAGGCAGTTGACCATACAGTGATGCATTTAAAGCTGATAGCATTAGTGTCCCATACTACTGACCCAAGATTCTAATTTTCATTCAGGTAACAGTAGAGGCAGACTTTTTAAGGAGCACTCTGTTCTAGGTCAGTTACACTAGAGCACAAGAGTCAAATTATGCACTCATACATTTATAAGATTCCACTGAAATTAGTAGGGCTGTGCTCTATGTTAGCTTCCTGGAATGATCCAGTTTCTATTCTCTTTGGTACTGGGCTAATTTAGTTTTAGTTATTTTTTCCTAAAATGTTGGAAAGTGAGAAGTTTTCTGAATGTAAACTAAATTCTCCTGATACTAGATACATAAATGAAACATCTGTGGCTCAGTTACAATTCCAGTACATATCTGAACACACTACACAATGTTAGAACATTACGATAAGCAAATAGCTGAATTTAGTGCTTGTTTTCACATCATCTTTTCATCCTACAAATTATGTTGCATATAAGTCTGCTTGAAGCAAGGTGCATCTCTTCCTCCTCCCCCAACCCCCCAATGGAAACTGGCTGAAGAAGGGAGAAACCACTTCTTTAGTTTAGCTTTCCTTGCTGGAAGCACTGCAAGACAATGTGTTCAGGTTTCAGCCTGTTTTCATTTATACTGATAAAGGTATAATTCCTATATAAAAGTTCTTGATGATCTCCCGGTAACATGGGGTTTATAGAGGCTGACCAGACAGCAAGTATGGAAAATTGGGATGTGTGTGTGTGTAGGCAAGGAGGGAGGGTAATAGCTGTCTATACAAGACAGCCTCATATACAAGGACTGTCCCTAAGAAACTGGGACATTTAGTCTCCCTGAGTATATAAAGGAGCATCTTTTAAGAACACAATAAGTTTAATTAAGGCTTTGGAATCAATAGAGATTTATGATATATACCTAATTAGTTCACTAGGAAATCTTTTTTCAGCTAGCGTGATGACCCTTTGGACTCTGGAGGATATGTGGTCATCCAGAGGGCTGATGGGGGTAGGATGAAGGAGGGACAACTCAAACTTGCATATATACACACACTGTTTCTCCCCATTGGTTGATCAAAGAATGTGGCCACTATGTAAATAACACCTTTTCTATAAAACTCTTCCTCCATCATGGGATGCACATCTGTTCACTCTGGGTTATGATCTATATGATTTTCCTATTCACTTATAAACTGTGATTGTACGATTTGTCACCAGTTACACACTACAAGGTTTCTTTATGGATGCTCATAACCTATTCAACGTGACTACTATGATGATATGCTTCCTGCAGCCTCATGCATGTGTACAGATGTGTAGCAGGCAGTGGGAGACAGACAGACCTCTCTTCCAGCAATTATGTAAAAAGCCAAAGCTGAGAGCAAGCAAACAAGCATCTGGAGAAGGCAACAAAGATATGCTAATTGAGGTAGTTCAAACTAGACTAAGGGATCACCTCTGCCCAGAAGGGGAGAGGTGAATGAAAACAGAGAGAGACACTTGGAAGGATTTGGGGCTTTTTGCCTGGGAAGCTCCATCATGAAACCTCTTCAAACAAGATCTGGGTCCTGCCTGGTCTCAGGTAGGGGCTGGTTGTATAAACATACAGTAGCCAAACATCCTGAACATAAATTTGGACCATGAGGTCAGTTTAAGTAGAGATATTAGATTAGTATGCCTGTTTTACCTTTTATTTCCTTGTGGTTACTCCAGACTCATTTATACTGTGATTCTGCCATGATTGGCAATATTGTCACTTAGAGTTATAGTCTGACCAATAAACTAGTAGTTGTTTTACCTAAAGCTGTGTGATCTTTAGAGGGTGTGAGTGAAGAAGGCTCGGAACAATCAATTTCTTTGTTAAATGGATGGACTTCAGTGTATGGACATTTAGAGTGGACCCCAATCCCTATAGGACAGTGACTCCCAAGGTGGTATCTGGGGCTGGGGGTGCTTGCTTGGGGCTGTCCCTCGAGGGCATACACCCACTGCCTGGGACTGAATGCATGCCAGAGGCTGGAGTGGGCTGACTGAGGAGTGGGTGGTCACTTGGCAAAAGTGGGGTGAATCGGGGTTCAGGAGTGGAAACTGGGTGGTCAGGACAGCTTATTGGACTGGATCTGGGGAGCAGCCTGTCACATCCTCATCCACCATCATTCCTAACATGGGGACAAGAATCCCTTATTACTTCACAGATGTTTGTAGAGTGCTCTATAGAGATATTGACTTATCAAATCAGAAGGTAAGAACTCAGTGAGTTAAACCTCACAGACTTTGCCGTAGTACTATTTTATACAGACATTGCCACAAATAGCAAATCATATCCCTGGCAGAGTATTTGGCCACCTGGTATCTCAGGCCATTTTCAGTTACTGCTAATATAGCAGGGGAAAAAAATGGAGTGAGCAAATGGACTTAGTCACACTTGAAGAAATACCAACCCCCATGCCAATGCTTTAGTCAGTAAAAAGACTGCTACTGCCATAAAGAGCAGGGACATGGAGAAAAGTTACCATACAGAATACATGCATAAGTGTGAGACAAGCTGTTTTGCTTGTGAATGGTTAAGGCAAGGTTAACTTCTGGCATGGTGCCAGATAGTTCCTAGGCACTGTACCACTGTGTCACAGCAGACGTTCGAAGCCACTGATAGTTGACGAGGTTCACCTATCAGCTGTTGACTTCAGCAGAGTTCACTGCAGAGAGGTATGGATATTGTTCCCTTTCCCCAGGCATTCACTCTCCACCCCCAGATGATTAACTGGTTTGTCTTCTGCTGCAGTTGAGCTCTATCCAGTTGGCCAAAGAACCTAATTTTTTCCACAGTAGAGGAGCTAGTATAGCTAAACAAACACAAAGTATTCTATATCCTATTGTGATGTATTTGCTGGCTGTCCACTTCCTATGATTAACAGAGTCTTACTATTTTTTATGCCTGTCAACTCATGTGTTGACTCAAACTCAGCCAGGAAAGAGTGAACTTCATATTTGAAGTCTTCTTGCTCCTCACTAGGAAAGTGGTTTGCTCAGTTCTAGTCAGTTGTAACTCCATAAGATTACAGCTGTCGGCAGCCTAATTTGGCCTGCAGAACCTTTATGACTGGAAGCCAACTGGAACGAAAGAACAAACAAAGCTTTACTCTTAAATCCCAAGTTGATTTTTCAAGGCTGGCACTTAGAAAAAGCACCATCACTTTACAGGTCAACTGATCATGCAGTTGTCATTGAGGCACAGATGTATATTAACAGCACTGCAACAATCGCTTTTCAGAGGACAGCTGCACTTTAGAAAGTAGATAGAAATAGAATGTGAAACAATCTTTAATCAGATCCTTCAGGAGTCAAATCCCACTTGCCTTACTACCCGATGTAAATTATATTAAAGTCAATGAGCGACATACATTAATAAGGTAGATGTGTTTATGGACAAAGCCTAATATAAGCAAAAGAATGTTGAAACTAAAGACTTTGGTGTTTTCAGAATGCATTCAATTTTCAGTTTTTGAAAAACAAGGAGCAATTCTTCAGCTTTCTAATAATTAAAAGTGGTTCCTAATGAAAGGATGCTGTACAGTAAAGTCAGGAGTAAATGAAGGAGGTATAGTAGAACTTCAATCACATAATAAGTATGACAGTAGAGCTGGTAACACACTGATGTTTATTTCCTGCCTCCACTTGCAGGTCAGAAAAATAAAAAAAAGTTAATATTGCAGTCATAGGACGTGACTCAGTAGCCACCATCTTCAGTGACCACTGTTATCGGCCCTGAAGTCTTCCAGTGAAAAGAAGGTAAAAGATACCTTATAAGAAAAACTAGTATGTGCTGTTCAATGATAAGCGTTAGCCTCAAGTATTATTGGAAGTTGCCTAGGTGAGGTACATTTGTTTAGTACAGATCAAAATTCAACTGAAAAATAAACGTGAGATTCTGGTATCAGTGCTGTGGAAATGGTGAAGCTTTACAAGAATTTAAGCATGGATATTGCTGTGTACATGTGCTTGATTGCATTTCTTTGCTATATTAACACTATGGTTAGTTTCTTATTTTTAAGATAATGAAACCAGGAAATCCAGAATTAATATTCCCAGTCCTTCCTGTTCAGGTCCACTGCCTTGTTCCACTCTTCAGCATTACATTATTGCATCAAGAGACAATATGCTGCCCATCATACAACCACAGAGATCTCAGCTCAGATACTTCAATGATCATGCACAGGTTGCATTTCACACTAGCATTTCACAGCCTGTGCTCCAGGGTGGTGAGAATGAGTTATTTTGTGTTAAATAAAAGCTCCAAGGTGACAATCCGAGTCCCCACAGAACCAGAATGCACCTTCCCCCCATATCATGACCTCTGTTAGATCATATTATGTTTCCATCTCTTCCTAGTTAAACAAGAAAGTCAGCCCCTTTTTCTTAACTTCCTTTGTGAATACTATACTAATCTGTCTATGGTGTTAAGTTCCAGAGGGGTAGCCATGTTAGTCAAATATAGCAAAACCAAATGAAAGTCTTGTCACACCTTAAAGACCAACAAATTTCTTCAGGCATAAGCTTTCATGTGCTGCAGCCCACTTCATCACGTGCAATGTCAGGTGCATCTGATAAAATGGGTTGCAACCCCTGAAAGCTTAAATTTCTTTGCGCATACTCTTTAAGGGGCCACAGGACTTTGTTGGTTTTAATTTATGATATAGTCTCTTCTCCTTTGACTAGCATACTGAATAATCCTCCCAGTTGTGGGAGCACAGGGGTTAGGAATGGAGGCTGTACACCTCATTCATTTTTAAACTAGAGGGTCTATATTAACTGGTCTTGTAGGGAACTGCCCTCCATTTCCTAAATCAGATGCACTTCTGTGAAATGGAACTAGAATAATTCCTGTATTTCAACACCACAGGTTTTTCAGTCTGAGGTGGCTTTAGAAACATGGTACATCAAATTAAAAAAAAGAACTCAAAGAGGAGATAAGGGACTGTCATCTAAAGTTGCAATAGGGGTTATACATTTCTGCATATCTGCTAAAAAGTATAAGTTATTCCTTGTATTGTTCAATTTTCTTTATCTTCCATCTAGAGTAGATTTCTTTGTGGTTGCTATAGAATTACTTGAAAGCACTTCCCTTCATTGGTATAGTATGATCCAAAAGAGTGTGAACATCTCCCCTGCATGATGTCCTTTTCTTTATCTGGGTTTCTTTTGTGGTATGAAATAGGAGAAAGAGATCAAACCATACTAACTGCATTGTAGCACTTGAAGCTTTGCATAACCCAGAGTCATTCCCTGCCCCACTTATAATAAAATACAGCCTGTGTGTGTAGAGTCAGATAGGATGGAACAAGAAGAGTAAGTGGAGAACGTTACATCAAAACTTGTAAGGGAAGGGGGGAGAGGGAGTTCTAATATCAGGGATTTCACTCCTGGAAAGAGATTGAGCAGGGCTGCAATTTTTATTTTGTCTGTATTTAAAACAATTTCTGTATTGCGTGTTAGCTTAGTAGAGAGATTCCACAGCTAAATTTTGACTTGAAAGTATTCTGATAGGACTTCAAATTAAAAAAAAGTCAACACTGATTTGTAGAATGAATATTTCCTTATAAAGATATTATTGTTAAAAAAGCATAAAATCAAGTTGTTTTAGAACAGATGGCCTTGAAACCAAACACACTAAATATGGAGAAAACAAGTACAGAAGTAATTTAGAGTGGTCAGACATCATTTAAGCACTGGGAGTGTATTTGTTTGCAAAAGGTTGATTGGCCAGTGTAGCATATATAGTGGCTAGCTGACCTTTTGCAGATGAATGCATTCTTGGTGCTTAAAATGCCTGTACAAGACATCTGACCACTCTGAATTACTTCTGTACTTGTTTTCTCCATTTTAGTGCATTGGTTTTAAGGTCATCTGTTCTAAAAATTTTGTTTTTGTATTTTTTTTGCAATCAAGATTTAAAGTAGATCAAATCAAAACCTATGAACACCACTAGGCTGAAACCTAACCTATAACTGTTGTGTCATCTGCTGCAAAAAGATGAGAAAGCAAAGGGAAGACAGACACAGAGAAGATGAAGCCAAGTTAATATAAAGGTAATCTAATAAATTACAGGTTATTTTGTCCCCCATCCCCTTTCCTAAACCCGCTGACCAAAGCCTTCCATTCTGTATACTGAGAGAGTCAGTGGAAGATCTTGTAAAAGCTTGATAGTCCAAGTACATTTACTATCATTGTAGGACTCTGTAGTGGTCACCTACCGAAAGACATTGTCACACAGCAGTTTAGGGTGGCCAGAGGGATGGCAGGCCTCAAAAGCCTGAACCAAAGTAAAGTCATGCTAAGCTGTCAGCTGAAGCTGCAATTGCCAGCCTCCCCTGGACAAAGAGGAAGTCGCCACACACACAAGTGATAGCCTTCCCCCCAACCCTGGGTTCAGGGGGAGTATATGTCTGGCTCAAATGGCAGGCTTGTTCTACTTTTGGCTTTTGCTCTTTAGTAACCCTAGCTTGTTTGTATCAGGATATAAAAGGGAAGCCACTAGAAAGGAGGAGTGAGAGTCTCTCTCAGGTCTGAAGATGCCAAGAGTTGGGGGTCTCGGTCCATTTGAAGAGGGCCACTCACCCCGAGGTGGAGGTGTAGCCACTCATACCAGGACATGGCTCTCCCCTGGGTTACATGATGGTGACTGTTAGGGTTTAATTTGGCTATAATCCAATAAAGTTTGTCGTCTGCTTCATTCCTGACTCAGGTGTTGTCTTCACGCAGAATCTGAGAACCTGCCTCGAGCCCTGCTTGAGACAGACTCCATGACCAGATGGTTGCCTCCAAACTATGCAGTGATTTGACCTCTGAGCCCTTTGCCATTTGAATGTAAAGCAAGCACACCTCACAACCACTCTCTTCATTTTCCTAGCAGCTATGAAAATGCAAATCCAAATCGGTCTGCTACAGGGCACAGCACTAGCATCCAATATTAGACCCTCAAAGCAGGTCGTACAAACTTCCCTCAACTGCTTCTCAGAAGCTTAGAGATAACCCTGAACATTGGCAAAACAAAAAAGTTCTCCATCAGCCTCTTCCCAGTCATTAGACCCAGCAATGAAGACCTCCATTGACAGAGAGGAACTAGAAAAAGTAGAACATTAACCTTGAACTTATTTAGGTCTGACTTGCAAGTCTGAACTAGATTTTTAGATGTAGACATAGCCATTGTTAGTAATCTCTTAGTTCAATGGAATGAAGCACATGAGAAAAGTTAGTGTCATGAATAATACATCTGTGTAGGATTAGGCCCTCTTCTTGTAAAAGCATGTAGTTATAGCAGCTTGCACAAAGAGAAAAACATGTAGATCTTATCTGAACTCAAGTTCACAGTATATGAATAAAGTCAAAATCTTAGAGGAATACAGGCACAGACTGTTAACTACTCATGTAACACTCTTTGTTTATTAATTCTCCTGTAGTATCAGGCAGCTCTGGCCATAGCTAGAGTCAAAGAAATAAAATTTACATTGAACACTGCAAATTTAAGTTGCTAACCTACATATTTTATTTCTGGCATTCAGTGGATCCTGCAAGCATAGCCAGAGAGTGTCCCACCTTTTCAGATGTCTTAAATGTTTTTTCCTACCATCCTTCCACCTAAGGCACTACTTCTCTCAGCCTAGCACTTATTCAGGAGATTGTTGCATTTTGCCTTCTTTGAAGTAGCAGCAAAAAATATGTTTTCTAGCTGCTGCTCAGGATCCGATGCAGTCTGTGACTCACTCAACTCAGATTTGTCCCTCATGCCTTTGAGTAAAATTAACTTTGCTCATGTTATGTGGGTCACATAGCATATGCCTCAGCACTACAAAATATATGAAATTTTGACAGTGACTCTGTATTTATCCCCAATCACTTGAGGATCACCACACTATTTTGTTGAACAAATAAATAAGTAGCTTTGCAAGTTGTTACAGCACAAAATTCAATTTGTAGGGTTCCTCTCAAACAGATTTTAATAGGCTACCCGCAGGACTCCTTGTTTGATTTCCTGAACATCAGGTAACTGTGGGTATGTCAAACACTGAAAAGTTTTTTTTTTGAAATAAGGAGGCTTATTTTGAAAAACTTTTTACCTGTCCATGCAAGCATTTTGTTATTTTAAATTAAGCATTCAGTTATTTCAAAAAAAATGAAGCACTATTTTGAAATAACTAAACCTGCTTTTGTTTTGAAAGAGCAATTCTTTCAAAACAGTTATTTCAAAAAAGCCACTCTAAGCTGCAGAATTTGCTTTTTTCAAAATAATGGGCCTATACTTTTCTCTGCCTTCCCCTATTTCAAAAGAGAGAGTCTAGTGAAGATGCTCTATTTTGAAATAATAATTCCTATTTTATTTTGAAGTAATCAGTCTTCACTAGACTCCTATTTTGAAATAATAAATTTGAACTAATGCTATTTTGAAATATCTTTGGCAGTGTAGGCATAGCCTGTGAGTTATTGTCCATTAACTTGTTCCCCAATCATACAACACAGAAGAGGAAATATCAAATTCAGTAAAACAAGGAGTTCTGTGGCACTTACAGAGTAACAAATTTATTGCATAAGCTTTCGTAGGAGAAAATCTCACTTCATCAGACTCTTTGAAGATGGGGGAACCCACAAATGCAGGGAAGTATAAGTCATGGGAACAGGTCACATTCCCTGCATTTGTTTCCTCCCATTCTGTGGGTTCCCCCATCTTCAAAGCATCTAACAAAATGGGATTTTCTCCCATGAAAGCTCATGCAATAAATGAATTTGTTAGTCTTTAAGAGCCACAGGACTCTCTGGCTATGTCTACCCTAGCAAATTAGTCCAGACTAAGCAAGCTTAGTCTGGACTAATTTGAACCCTATCTACAATAGCCTTCGGCTAGTCTGAACTAAAAAAAACTTTTAGTTCGAACTAGCCAAAGCTTAGTGTGATCAGTAAGTTCAAACTAACTGCTTAGTTTGAACTTGCACAATATAGACATACTAGTTTGAACTAAATAAGTTTGAACTAGTGGTTAGTTCGAACTAAGCATGGTTTGTTAGTTTGAACTAACATTTAGATCCAACTAGCCACACTTTTTTGGTTCAAACTAAAAAGTTAGTTCAAACTTCAAACTACTTAGTTTGGACCAAGCAAATCCAAACTAAGGTTTTAGATGTAGACAGAGCCCTTGTTTGTTTTACTGAACTAGACTAACACAGTTGCCCCTTTGGAAATATCATAAATTCATGTCTGTAGACTAGAGTCAGTTTCCATGCAGAAATAAGCAACCTCCCCACCACCAGCAAAAAAAATAAAATAAAATAAAATAAAATAAAATAAAAAAAAATAAAAACACACTCAGATCACAGTTACCTGAATGAAAGAAAAAAGTACTTATTCTCTCCACAGGCAAGCCTTTCAAGGAAACACCACACTGATACAAACAAAGCCAGAGCTTTTCAACAAGCAAGGAGTCCTGCGGCTCTTAAAGGCTAACAAATTTATTTATCTCATGAGCTTCTGTGGGAGAAAAAATTGCACTTTGTCAGATGCTTTGATGTTCATGGCATCTTCTCACATGAAATCTCATGAGATAAATAAATTTATTAGTCTTTAAGAGCCACAGTACTCTTTGTTTGTTTTACTGAACTAGACTAACATGGCTGTTCCTGTGGAACAGGGCTTTACAGGAGGATTGTTACATTCAGGCTGGCTTAGAATTTGAGCTTTATATTAGTGTTTGTGTTCAGATTTTATTCAGATTCCATAACAGACATGGCAAAAAATAGAACTGGAAAGAGATCCACAAATTTACCACTAATGCGCATAGTAATGGCATTTCCTGTTTTAAGGTTATTCATTCCCTTTCTTTATCACTGACATAAAGCAGAGGTTTACCAGCACAGTGAAAAGTTTGCTTTTATTTCAAGTGAACAGGCACTGTTCAGTTCAGGGATGAATAGCTAAGAGTTCAGTGAACCTTCATGTAGATTTTAGTCACCAGTGTTCTAATAAAAAACCCTAGCTCCAAAACCCAACCAACCATTTGTCTTAATTTGGTCCTGACCTCTGCAAATCCAGGACATCCCTGAAGCAGATGATGGTATCATGCCACCAGTTTTGTTCTCTGAAATACTTGTCTCAAAAGATCAAAAGCTTGCTTGTGTTGAAAGGCTCTCTCCCTATGAGCGGGACAGGACAGCATGACTGGGCTGGCCAGCATGACTGATTCTTTTGCTCTGGGGCGAGGTTGGCTGACGTGCAGTATGGCCTCTGGTGCAACTTTCTGGCCATATCAGAAGCCATGCTAGGTGTGTCAGTTGGCCCCACTACCCATGGGGGCCAACCAGCCAGGCCGGGGCAGGCCTTTGGTCCCAGGGTCCCCCAGTGCTAGCCCACCTGCAAGGGGCCAGGGCCTGTAAGCCACCTCTCCCCAAGAGACAAAAAAAAACCTTCCTGAACACTCCTTTCCCATCCCAGAAAAGAACTCCTGGAGCAGATTTTCTTCCAGTTTCTTTGGATCACCATCACAATATTATTCCTCTAACCTCTGTTTCCCATGGGAATGAGACATTGCTTGTCTTTTGTCTGCCACCTTTCTGGAGGGACTTCATCTCAGGTCTTATCTACAGAAGGACAATTTATGGCCAGAAGCTGTAAGGTTTGTTCTCACCTATTCATTATTGAGATATCTGTGCAGACTACGTGTTGGCAGCTGCCAACATTTTAACCATCATGGTGTGTAAACCTGCTCTGATGCATTTTAGATGACACTGGCCTTGAAATGCTGGTGGCCACCTGGGGCCGTGTTAGCAGTCTCTTCATTGCAATCACTGGTAGAGAAATTCAGGCAGAGAGATCTTTCATAGGCATGCCCACTAGATTTCCCTGCAAACTGAGCAAGGCATACATATTTTGCTACCTTGATATAAAAGTAGCATTCTATTCCCCTAGTGACTATCTACCCTATGCAATCCTATTAACTGTAAGGAAGTTGGTGCAGTTAAATTTAGAATTTGACCTATTGTCTTCTGTTGATAGGTTGTTCATACTTTGATTTGAAGCAACTGACTTCAAAATACTATTCGAGTTTTATGAAAATTACTTTAAATTCAAGACACTTCTTTCCTTGATTCCAGATTCAATGCTTAAGATTTAACATATAGACACAAGATCACTTAAAAACCTTTTCACATCAGATATATAACACAGAATCTGCTAAATTCCACTGGCATAACAATTCAAACTGATGTCAAAGAGCAAAGGCTTGATACAGAATTAAGGAGCACATCCGTGCCTACGTACAAGATGATGTTGAAGGAACAACAACCTACTTTACAATCAATACCTACAGCTTCCACATGAAGTATAGTTGTAGCTATGCCAGTCCCAGGCTATTAGAAACACAAGGTGGGTGAGAATCTTTTATTGGATCAAATTCTCTTCTGAATGCTTGCCTCTCTGACAAACAGAAGTTGGTTCAATTAAAGCTACTGCCTCACCCACCATGTCTGACAGTTGTCTCTCATTTCCCCCAGTGCGTTTCAAAAGTCTGTTTACAAACACCATTTTTTCCAGACAAAGGGAATTCTTTTTCTGGGGTAAGTGCCCATTTGAGGTGCAAGCCACATTAACGATAGCTAAACAATAGTGATGATTGACATGTTCAGGAATTCCAAGGAAGAACATGGAGCTCTTGTTCAGGTTGGAGTTGTAGCTCTGATTTAAATCAAAGGATCCATACAGCCTGACTCACAACTCTTGCATAGCACTGTAAGAAGTGTCTGAGGATAGATGTGGTTTTTCTGCGTTCTTAATCATTGTGCAAAATTCTGATCTAAATTATACCAATATAAATCTAGAGTGGAACACAGAATGCAAGGGATTTTATTCCAGATTGCATTGCTTTTGGCAAGAGCAGAATTTGGCCTTTTTATCAAGAAAAGCTCCTTTTTTAATGAATTTTTCTCATCTGACTGAGAAGATAACTTTAAATCCACCTTTCCTCCCCATTTCTACAGCACTCAGCATATAAATCTACAAACAAAATATTTCTTTTTAAAAGATACAGAAACTTAATAGACTTTTTATCAAGATGCCAACTTCAGCAACTTTAAAATAGCAACCCTCAGAAGCCAGCTCTGACCAATGGGGGTCTTTCCATTTTAATCTTGAAGGAAATTTGCAGTAGTGAATCTCTGTGGCAGCCAAGGTTTGCTAAGATTTAGATTACCCATTTCTCTTATCTAATGAATCCAGGCACTGGAAACTTTTTAAAGCTGTAAAAAGAGAGTCAATGTGAAAATGGCAGACCACTTCTGTTTCAGACTCTGGGACTTGGTCACTGCAGAAAACTAGAATGTTTTAGAGATGCTGAGTTGTTGAATTAAGGTTTGCAACTTCGAGATGCAATTTAAAAAACTAGCTCAGATATGATATTAGAAGAGTAATTTTCCAGAGAAGAACCATTTACTGCACCTAATGTTGAGGATAACGTGATTAGAAAAATCACTGTGTGACACCTTTGGTCAGGGCGTCCCCTGGGGACTGAAGTCAATAGAGCTGTGCTGATTTACAAAAGCTCATGGCCTGGCCACTTTGTCTTTAAATATTGCTATTTGGTGGCAATCACATAAATTCCAATATGTTTACAAGTCTTAAGTCTACAAGTTTTAGAAATGTTTTTAAAAAGTTAAGTCCAAAAGCAGCTTCAACAGAGGTACCTAAGGGGTTGCCTGTGCTAAAATGCTGCACTGACACTGCTGAAGCGCATCAGTGAAGACACTACCTGTACCAACGGGATGCAATTTGATGTAGGTATTTCATTTCCTCAGACTGATGGGACAATTCTCCCATGGAACTAGTGCTGTCTAGATTGAGGGTTAGGTAAGTTTAACTGTATTATTCAAGAGGATAGATTCTTCTCATCTGAGAGCAACAGTTATACTGACTTAATTTCCTAGTGTGGTAAAGGCCAATTTTCGTAGCCTCCATTAATCCAAAGACTCTGTATGGTGGTTTTATCCAACTTCCATTTTCCCAGGTTTTTTTTCTTTATTTTTGATACTTCATTGACTGTTGCTCACTCCCTAAAATTTCTATCTGTATACCAGGAACAGAAGATCATGTTACCAAAATGAAAAGTCAGGTTAAACAAACCTCTCCAAAATGCAAGAAAGAGCCTCTTTTCATAGTGGTGGATGGAAAAGAGGATTTGGCTCTTATTTTAAAAAAATGGGGTACAGCATGTATATTTAAATAATCACCAGTGGGGATCCAATTGCAGGATTGGGTGCCTTATAAGTATTACCCGTATTAGAGCAAGGCTACCTCTAGAGTAAATTTCCAAAGGGAAAGCCGTGTTAGTCTAGTCCAGCAAAAAACAAAACAAAACAAAACAAAACAAACAAACAACCACCAAGGAGTCATGTGGCACTTTAAGACTAACAGAGTAAAACAATTAAAGGCCATACCAGGATACCTCAGAAGGACTCGAGGTCAACTTGCCTATTGGAACTGGGGTTCATACCTTGCACTGGTACTGCTGTAAAATATTAAGTATGCACAGGGAAATGCTCTGACTTATTAGCATCACCATTCTTCTCAGAAGACATAGGGAACCAAACTCTAGTGGCCAAGTGTGAGAGAGATTGTGATCTGGTGTCATTTTTGACAGGAGTAAGGACTAACTCAGTTGCCTGGCAAATATTTCTCTTGGTAAATATAGGTTTAATCCAAGGCTATGTGTACATATTTTCATGCATTAAATATAGCATATAAATATCACTAAAAAATCCTAACTCATTGCTCTTCTGTCGAAATGATTTGGAATACCTTGAGTATGGAAGGTGCTAAATTAAAAAAGACCATGCTTTAGATCTGAGAAACTTTCTTTCCAACACATTTTTGAAATTATTCATATCACTGTTCCTTAATAGTCAAAATACTTTGCTTTTACACAGTAGAGCATTCCTTGGGATTACAGGCAAAAATCTTGTGACCAGTTGGTTAAATGGCTCTGCTAGGAAGAAGTCAATATTACAAAACCAAACACAACAGGGTTTAACATTTCAGAAAGTTATTTCAAGATTGTTGCTAAAAATGATCTACCTTTAGGGTATGAACTTTTGCAGAATGCAAACCTTCAAAGCATATTTAATGTAAGCACTTTTTTTCCCAACATGATAGAGGCAAAAGTTCTCATGGCAAATGCAAGCACAGCAGCCATCATAAAATGCAGACCATTGCTTCCAAATAGTCAATAGGCAAAGAGAAAGCAAAGGGAGTTTCTGGCAGTGAAATATAGATAACAGAGAATGACTGTGTTCCTTCACTAATAGCAAAATACTCTACATTGTTCTTGCTTCTACCAAGAGTGTCATAAGTATTTCATGACTATTATGACTGAGCTAATATTTTTTGATGTGCATAAAATGCATACATTTCTGAATCGTTATTTCTCTTCAGTCACCAAGAAAATAAAGTTCTTAATGAAAAAAGAACTCCAGTATGATGCATATTGCTTTATGCAATCATTTAGTTTACTATAAATGGCCTTTGTAAAAAGAAAATTGCTTTGTTGAAAGATACATAAATAGAAATGAAGTGACAACCCCTTATGTATTTTATTATTAGCAGATCTGTTCAGTAAGTGATCTTTTGGATATTTAAGAACAGAAAATCCCAAACCAGATCATTTTAAAGAGAACAAAGCTTCACACACACACATGAGTCTCAAACCTACTTCCCACATGCTAACTAGTGAGTGTTCATATGATTGGACCTCCAAGAATAAAAGGTAAGTAGTAAGCCAAAATGAAATACAGAAGATTCTTGCCAATAGGCTTAAAGCTGTTGTAGTAAAATATTAGAGTGTATTTTGTTGCATTGCATACTTAAATGCATCACTGGAACCATGCATACTGTTACAATTTAGCCATTTTCCTGGGCACTATTCAAGAAATAAATGAATGTAAACATACTTACCAGGATGCCTGTACCTGGAGTGCTATTTTTTACAGGTCCCTTCTGGTCTCCTCTTGGTTTTCAGTCCTCTCTTCTCCCCAATGCTCATACAAAAGGAAGTGGTTATACTACTTCACCTGGCATAAAGTTAAAAATTCTCTAGCAAAGCCAGGGAGCTGCTCTTAGGTCTTAAATTATATAGTTTAAAACTATTATAAAATAGGTTAAAAACTAAGGAAATCAAAGACTGCTTCTTTTAGAAGCTGTTCAGCAGTTGAGCTGCTAAACCACAGGAGCTGGTCAGGCCTGTACAGGTGGTGTTAATTAGTGGAGAAAGCTTTGCTAGGTACTAGCATTAAAGATAGATTGCTTTAGAACACCAGCCTTCAAAAGCCAGCAAAAATATACTGTCATGTTCCATGTGGGGTATTCCTACACTTAAAGATGATAAAGTATTTCATTTAATTAAGTACTGTTCGTCCTTGCAAGCAAAGAATCATGAAATAACTGTTCCAGATTACAAAGCCAGTGAGCCCTCTGTGGCTATTATATGTGCCTAACTCACATTCCCTTATGTGGCTTTGCTTTAAACATCTTTACCACAAGTGCTTTTGTCTTGTAGGTGTACCAGCTTATATATGAAAAGCAACATATGAATTTCTTGAAGAAATTCATTATCTTTGTAAAAAACCCCTGAAAATCAATGTGCTCTTCAGCCTTTGTTTTGACTAGAATCAGGGCTGGTCCACCCATAGAGGCGACCTAGATGGTTGCCTAGGGCAGTAAGCAATAGGGGACACCAGTGATGCTTCCCCCAGGGCTGCCTTGGGGGTATGAGGGCACAATCACCTCTGGCCCCCCATGGCCTCTGTTTCCTGCCCCCTCCCCGTTGCCTTTGGTGCAGAGCCGAAGGCAGCAGGGAAGTGGGGAGACCCCGGAGTGCAAAACCAGCCACTCCACAGGGCTGGCTTGTCCTGGCCCTACGGCAGGGAGCAGTTGGCCCAGGGGTGGAGGATGCCAGCCCAGAGGTGTGGCTCCTGTCTCCTGTCCCTCCCCTGGGCTGGCTGTTCTGCCCTGGGGTGGGGAGGGCTGGCCCATAGGCGGGGCAGGCGAGCAGAGCCTGGCCCCCTCCCACCAAAATTACAGGCACCTAGGGCACCAAAAAAGCTTGGAATGGCTCTGACTAGAATACTGAATCTTCAAAGAGATACCCTGGAATTAAACATGCTTCCTTGAACTTTGTTCATTAATGGCGTACTAGAACACAATTAGCACTGATACAGCACTTTTCATGTTAAAAAGTAAGACCTATGCAAACGTTAGATAATTGAGCCTCCCAGTCTCATGAGATAAAGTTCCTGTCGCATTTGGGCCATGAGTCTGTATACAGTGCCATACTGAAGTCATGGGGCTCTGCAAAGGGGCAGGAATCTTTGTCAATGGAGTAAAGCGCAGGATTGAGGTTTTAGATCTTTGCCTCTTTAAAAGGTTTTCAAATGTCAGTAACTGTATGCCAGCTCCACTACCCATGCAATAAGGGTCCATGTCTCCCACAACAAAACTGGATGGGGGTGCCTATCTAGCCGCTAGTCCTATGCATTTCAAATGAGTGAGTGGCTACGGCAGGGGTCGGCAACCCAAAAGTTGGGAGCTGTTTTTAAAACTCCGTTCAATAACCAAGTGTTTTGAGAGCCACAAGGGGTGTAGCCTCCTGGCAGGGAGTGGAGGGAGCTGAGCCAGGGTTCCTGCCAGAGGGTCACCTGATGGTGGTGGGGGGTGAGGGCCTGGAACAAGGAGCAGGTCCCCCAGCAGGGTCCCCTGGTGGCACAGGTGGAGGCCAGAGCCAGGAGTGGACTGCCTGCGGGGTCACTGGTAATGGGGATGGGCCTGGAGCTAGGAGCTGCAAGGAGGCAGCCAAAGAGCTGTACATGGCTCTGGAGCCACAGGTTGCAGACCCCTGGGCTATGGGAACTCTGCATTGCAGTCACCTTGTTGGAGCATCTCTGCTTCGGTTCTTCTTCCTGGATCTCCCAGCCCAGTGGATTTCTCATGTCAACTGATTTTGAGGTTGCTGTATCATTTCTATCTTCCTGTACCCTGATTTCAAGGCTCTTTAAGGTTATTCTTCCCAGGTCATAACTCTGGAGTGCAAGTTTCAGAGAGGATCAGTGACAGACTGCCACAAGGAAGAACTCCCAGTGGCATACATACTCAGTGGGCAGCGAGAGGCCATGCCCCCAGGAGCCAGCCTGGCAGGGGGTGACGAGGGAGCTGCTGATGTGTCTGTAAATATCCTCCTTTAGGCAGCTGGGCTCCTTGTTTGTTTTCCCCTTTGAGTGCCTAGCTCTCCCCAGGCAGCAGGAGAGAAGAGGGGGGATTCCCTTAGGACCAATATGGTAACTCAGGGAGGTGAGGCATTCCTGGGGCCAGCAACAGGTATGGTCAAATGGCTGGCCTGGATTCCCTGGAATGGGAGAGGGGTGCTGCCCTCAGCCTCCCACTGCTGCACAGAGGCTGAAAGGGGCCTCCAGCCCTGAAGGAGGGGGAAAAGGGAGGGTGAGGCTAGGAGCTGCAATCCCCTTCTCTGGCTCCCTAGTGCTGAACATAGGGGACCCACCCCCAGCTCAGCTGCAGTGAGGGCTCCCAAATTCCCTCATCTACCTGGCTGGACAAGTCTCAGAGGGATTCCCATTCCCTCAGAACAGCATTGTTGTAAGTAAAGGAGGGTGGAGGGAAGGGAGCCAGTCAGTAAAGAGAGATAACAGAGCAGCACATTTCCGTATCTTAAGCCCCCCCACAACACCATTCACATACTCCCCCACCCCCATGCTCTCCACTGGCCTGGCACCTCGGTCACCTGCTTGAGTGGTGAGCACTTTGTGAGCATCTCAATGTGAGCCTGTAAAACAAACCAGGAGTCCTGAACCAAATTAACATGGCTGCCCCTTTGGAATGTGAATCTGGCCAGCATCCTCCTGATTCCTCCAACTCCTCCCAGCCACGGAGAGTCGCATAAACTGCCTTCTCCCCCAACAGCCAGAGACTCTCAATGGGCCCTTTGGCAAAGCCAAGCTGATGTTGATTCCACATGGAGGGGCTGCCCCTCCAGACTTCCTGCTGAAGGGAGGAAGGTGGAAAAGCTACCTCCAGCTCTGAAAGAGTTGGGGAGGGCAAAGCTGTGACCCTCACCCCTAGCCCTTAAACTGCACATAGGGGGCCCCACCCCAGCTTACATGCAGCCAGGACTTCTGTTCCCTGACCTACCTAGCTGGGATAAGGAATTCTCTCTGCACTGCAATATGGTAAGTAAGGGAAAGTGGGAGCTGTGAGGAGGGGGACTCCTGGAACTGGGGGTGGGGGCATGGGCTAGGAGCTGGATAGAACATGCTCAGGTGGGGGTCCCCCAAGTTTCCTGTTGTGGGGCTGAAGCTGCCTCCAGCCTTGAAGAAGCTGGGGAGGAGGGACAGAGCTGGGGGCTGAGACCACTCTCCCCTTCCTCAGTCTCTGAAATGGCCACTGCTGCCCAGCAGGGAAGAGAGGGGACAAGCGTTTCCTGATCCTCAAGTGTAACTTTGCATCTTAAAAATGCAATCAAAAGCAAGACAAGCAGTTTTTTTACCACTAGGAACAATCTATATTAACCTACCTCCCCCACAAAAATACAAAACAAAACTGTCCCTGGAAAGCACATGTCTAAGCAGTGAGCACCATTCAGAGGGTAACAAAAGGGGTTGGGGGAGTCAGAGCAAAACCTGAATCTGCACCCATTCCCTACCCCCTGTAGATACAGCCCCCTTCCTCAGGGCAGCTCAGGGGTGATACCTGAGAAAACTCCTGCTCTGAGCAGCTGTGCTGGTGGCAGGGGCTGGTAGTCAGTGCAAATGTAGGATTGGCCACTGGGCACCGGAGACCCTTAGTATGCCACTGAGAACTTCACCCATGCAAGAGGCCTTATACCAGGCCCTCTCCCAAGATATGGTGCAGAGGGCATGGAAGGATAGTCTACATAGCCTTTTTGCCTTCTGTGATTCTAAATTGCTCAAGGCTTTGATAGCGTTCAGGAAACTTGTTACTCTCATATGTGTTGGTGGAAGTTTTGGCCCTTGGAGCGACCCAGAATCCCAAAGGAGCAAAAACATGACAAAGGCATTTTTGCCATCCCCACTGCATGGACTGCATATTCTAAGATGCTCTTTTGGGAGGCACAACATAGAATCTCAACCTGAGGCTGTTGAGAAGTTTGGAACCCCTCACATATTCATGAGTGCAAACTCTTCCAAAATACGCTCTGGCAATTCTTTGGGTTGTGGTTTGCTCTGCAGGCCCATTCATGAAGTACAGTTAGAGAAAGTATCCCCATATATTTTGGGCCTGATTCTGAACTCACATCATTTTTGTCCAAGCTACCAGCTGGATTCTGTGCCTCAGTTTGGGAGTTTACTTTAAGTGGGCAGGCGTTGTTCCTACTACTGCCACTTCTCTTGGCATTTTCAGACTGGGACAGGTCTGGGAATGGTGCCTCACCCAGGGTGCTGAGGGGATGCAGTGTATGAGCAGATCTTGCCTCCCTGTTGCTGCCCATCCTTTGGCCCTACCCTACAAACCACTACAGTCTTTCCATTGCCAGCACTCCATGTCTGCATTTATATTAGTGGCAGCGACACAAGCCGTCCCAGCAAGCACAAGCAGATCACCATTACTACCTTAAACTAATTAAAGGGCAAATAAAGTAGATTCCTTCCCTATACCACATCCATCACAGTGATTCTATATTCTAGGAGTTCCAAGAATTAAAAGATGTGGAATACTAACCATTGATATTACTTCTAGGAGATCTTTCTTCTGATATGTCTGTACTTAACAGTAAACATTATGAACTTTGTTCCAGGAAAACCCTACTTATTACCCACACTGGACTGAATGGGATAGAATAATCTTTCTTCCCAGGAGAGTTCTGATTTTTCAGAAGGCTCAGTGGAAGATCTGAAAGATGCTTGAACATTTACCCTTGGAAGCAACATGAAAATATCACACTATCTTTTTCCAGATTTTTTTAATGCCAAGACTAGGAGCTTTCTCCTCAACCCCCAACATCAACTCATAAAATGTCAGATTGTCATTCATTTCTGAAAAGTTCTAGTGTGGGAAGCAATTATGGAAAATAAGATTCCTGGTAAAGTGACTGTGATGTTATCATTATAACAAGAAATAGCACCAGTTGTAATGATAAGAGTAAAAACTATATAAACTAGAGAGATGCTGAGTGAGGCAAGAAATTATTTTTAATATGAACAAATGCTTTTAAATGCTTATGCCACCAAAATGGATGCATTTAAATTGCTGTTTAGGTGCCCTTATACACCACTGTTTACAGCATATTACTTCAGATTCAGTGCTCATTTAATTATGGCTAGGTCAATAATTGTGCTAATGAACAAGGTATATCCCTCAGCCATCACTCTAAAATATATAAATGTTCATTTACAAGATAAAATGTTGTCTTTGTAACTTCATAGGGGCATGCGAAGAAAAGTGCTGATCTTGTGAAGACTCATGAAAAGTTAGATGCCAGGAAAGTTTAAACTGAAGATGGGATAGTCTCACATGCATTATACAATCTGTGATTACCATGAAAGAAGGCTCTGCTTACTAACCAGTGTGGTTATCAGCAATAAAACAAAACAAAAAACACCTTTCGTTACAGATGAATGTTAAGTACATTGTAGCTGTAAATAATTACTACAGTGTTTCTGTAAACACTAGCTTTTAAAAAGTTACTTCAAAGTTATTTAGAAATAGTTTTGATTAGATCCTGTTATTGTCAGTGAATGTTTTTACTTGCAAGAGCAGAACAATGAGATAGTTATGCTGCTGGCACTACGGTAATGTGTCATACCTATAGTTAATTTTTTTACTTTACTATAGGACCAGGAAGCAAACTGATTGGAAGGACTTTCTGGTTGTGGTTCAGCTACATATGTTAAAAAATCATCTTAGTTCCCAAGCCTTTATTGGGTAGGGTAATTGCCTCTTGCGATTTTAATAGATAATATCACACCATTTCATGAATCAATCTAGACCATAATAAATCTCCTTTAAAACAGCAAACCCAGAGTGCTGGATTAGCATTTTCAGTCCACTAAACTACCTGGGGCTACTATCATTAACATTCTAATAGCTATAAAAAGGATGGATCAATGCATAGTTTTATCATCATATACACCTCAAGTCTTCAGTCTCCCCCTAGAGTTCTCTTACCTTTACAGCAAAAGCAATTTCTTTGGGGAGAGCAGGCCCCAATCTGTGCTCAACTATCTTCAAACCCAGTACTTTTCCCCCCAACAGATGGTTGTCTTGTCTTCTGCTCCTTGCTAGAATGGATTCTTTTTCCAAAGTGCTATTTCAGTATGCTAAAATGCTACCTTATCCATCTCCTTCCCAGAGGATGATCTGGGTCTGGCTTATGAAGACACAGGCCCTTCCCACTCCCAGCAGCCTTTGAGGCTATGTTTGAACACAGGGTGCTAATTTCTCATTGCATTTCATATTATAAACCTTTATAGACGTGATTTTCCTCATTTGATGCCAAAGTTAAGTGGTAATCTAGGTATCCAATTATAACAATATGACTCAGAAGCTTTAATCTTCTGTTAATTTTTAAATAACTAACAAATGTTTCCATTAATCATTTTTAATGTATGAGTTCATATGCATAGGTGCCGTAATTCCTCTTAATACTTCTCAATTTACACACTTCACCAGTGAGATTTGAGATGTTTTTTTCTTCACTGAGCATAGTATGATTTCAGTTCCTGCTCCTCCCTGCTGCTGAACAGATACAAGTTAAATCATCTCTAATTTTTAGGCTTTGGCTATTTTATCCATCTCAGAATGTTTTGCTGACAGATATATTTTCACTGTTGAATATTGTATTAGGCCATAATCTTGCAACCTGTGGCACCTTTGTGGAAAGCTTTTTCATTTTTTGGCCCACAGACATGGCAGCACCTGTGTGAAGCCTCATTGACTTCCCTTGGTCTCATCATGCCATTGTGTGGCTGGAGGGATTGCCCAAATGCATTATATTGTACAGTCAAGGCTTAAATATAATATCTCAGTTTTGCAAGATACTCCCCCTTACATCTCAGTTTTAAACACACCCTTAATAGCAGGGGTAGTGTGCCAACCGTGGCACGTGAACCCATTCAGAATGGCACTCAGCACCCTCTGCAGCACCACAGAAATTGCCATGCCTGCCACCAAAAGCCACTCTGGGAGGCTTCTTTCAGGTATGGCTGGGGTGAAGGTGGGCCCCATCATGCCTACGGTCCCATCTACCACAGAAAGGAACTGCTCAGAGTGGCTCCTCTCTGCAGTGTGGCACTGCCAAAAGGAGCCACCCCAAGCAGCTTCTTTCTGTGGTATGCCTGGGGACCCCCAACAGGAGCTGCTTCTTTCTGTGGCTTGCCTGGGTCCATCCCCAGACACGCCAGCATGAGGAGCCACTCTGGGTGACTTCTTTCTTTGGCATGCCTGAGAAGCACTGCCCCACCCACTGAAGCTGCGGCACCACCTGAGGGTCAGGGATGAAGGGCTGTCACCTTTGCTGACCGCTGCTGTATAGATTTTACACTTTTGTACAAGGCTCAGTCTTTCTGGAAGTCTAGAGGAGAGTGCCTAGCAGCACCTTACAGTAGTCAGTCCATGATTTCCCTTGCTCTTTTAACTTCTTAGATTCAGGAGTCAGCAACCTTTGTTGATGCCCATGCCAGCCCTTCATTTCTGATCCTCAGCTGGTACCAGTGGCCTCCTCTGCTGGAAAAATATGGCAGCCGCCTAAAAATTCAGCAGTGGCCACAGCTGGAGTGGGTGGGTTGGTGCTTCTCAGTCATGCCATGGAAAGAAGTCACTTGGAGTGGCTCCTCATGGTGGCTAGCCTGAGAATGGAAAGAAAGAAGCTGCCTGGGATGGCTTCTTTTGGCAATGGCATGCTGCAGAGAGGAGCCGTTCCATTCAGCTTCTTTCTGTGGCACATGGGGGCATGGCAGGGAGCCCTTCCACCTCAGCTGCACCTGAAAGAAGCCACCTAGAGTTGCTTTTTGTGGCAGGAGTAGCAATTTCTGTGGTGCTACAGAGGGTGCTGTGTGTTGTTCTGAATGGGCTCACCTGCCACTGTCTTAGAAGTGTTTTGTCATTTTTCTACTTTTATACTTTCTGTTCCTTATGGAGCAGCAGCCAGCATAGTTTTGGAGTCGCTTGAAAAACGTAACAAAATTGCCACAAGAAATCTATTTCCTTTGGTTGAAATTAGAAATCTGGATGAAAAAAATGTTTTTAGAATCCCAGATTTTAATGCATTTGGACCAGGACTAGCAATTTAGGTACATTGATTTCTTTGGAATCATGCATACCATGACAATATCAGTATCTGAAGAACAGTTTAGGCTGGGAATAGATTTTGTGCTCCTGTTGAGGGGATCATGGTAAGAGAAGAAATATTGCAGAAGCTTGGAAGCATAAACATTAACTGTTTTGTTTTTTATTATTATTTACCAGTGAGGATGGTAAAGGACATTTCCTATCAGATTTTAAGGGTAGTCTGATTTCGCAGCATGGACTATATGGTACAACCCTTTGGTTCCAATGAAATCTAACAAGTTTAAGACATGATTCAAAGCCTACTGAAGTGAATGGAAAATCGTCCATTGGGCTTTGGATCAGTTCCTTAAAGAAGATTCCACAGTCAGACTGTTTCTAACTAAGAATGAGTGTTACTTTAATAGGATTCCAACCATCATTGTAAGTCACTGGGAATCTTATACATCTGCCAGTTTTAAATGTTCCCTTTGTTATTCTCCATGTTGCAACTTGAATCCATTCCCATAGCCAACAATATATGATGTGAGCTTATTTAATATGCTTACTCTATTCAGAGCATTACATAATAAGTCTGGGAAATACACAGATTGTAATTAACTTTATGTTTGCTGAGAAAGGATTATTTGTGTCTTGCCAGCAAGTGGAGTCCTGATTTTACTCTGAACACAGACATGACTGAATGGAAGTACTTTTTTATGCTTATGTGAAATGTTCTTGAGCAATTTATCTAACTTCTAGAAAGTATAGGTGTCTAATTTGTGATATTGAAGAGCCATAACTTGGATTCAGATACCTAACTCTCTTCAGCAAGAATAATACGTACTGTCATTTACATTTTAATTAAAAGACATGTTGTGGGCCACTGCTCCCATTTCTGATTGCCGTGATGCAACACAGTGTAGCTTCTAAGGTTTAGTTATCCCTTAAGTATCTAGTGTATCCATCAGGCTCTGAAAACTGTACATAGCTGACTATAGGAATTACTGGGGAAGAATTTAATGTGTGTGGGGTTTTAGTTCTCCCCAAAGTTCTGACTATTCCACATAAGAAAGACATTTTCCAAATGGCTTATTGGGAATTGAGGAGCATAAACCTATACTCAGCAGTGCTATATACTGTAGTTTATTGTATAGTTTTTACAGTTCAGAGACATAATTTTCACAGCCGTGTCAATTCCAGACTGTACACACTGATTATATGCCTGGAAATTTGACTCCCTCTTCCTCTGTATTTTGTTTTCCTTTGTTCTCCACTTTGATGGTAAAAGGTTAATGCAAAGGTAAGAATTGGTTAATGCAGTGCAGCTCAGAAACAAAACCCTATTCAAAAATTTAATTTTTAAATGGTCATCTTATCCTTACTGCAAATGTTTTGTATAGGATTTTCAGTAGCCATTCCACACTTAGGACATAAGCAGATGCAAACAGCCGTGCATTGAAGATCATGAAGAATAGCATAGAATTAAATAGCAGACACAGGCAGCTCCTTTTTTCTTCAGCATGTTTGCTTCTACATAATGCCTCATGAGTAAAATAGCATCTTGGTCCATGATTAGAGGGCCCTAGGTATCACAGTACTCCCCAAACCTCTGTCCCCTGACATATGGAATTAATACCATAGTCACAAAGGTGCCTGTTATGGAGCCTGTGGGAGCAAGCCTCCAAGCCTGGGTTGACAGACTTGTCTAGTAACCGTCAGGCTAGTGATCTTAACATGACTGTGTAGAGAGCATTTTGAAGTTATGTCTTAGGCTGGAGCTCTGGATCTGAAGCCACTCCTCTCCCTAGTCTCTTTGCCTAAGCCCTAGCCAGCGCTGCATCTTCAAAGTCCTGTCATCACTGATATTTTTAGAGCCTGCTAGACTGAGTCTTTCAGCCTGTGCTGAGAGACTTGCTTCTTCAGGCTCCAGAATGCTGTGTAGACATATTCACAAATTTAAAAACATTTTCTTTTAATGGTAAGAAAACAAACAGAGCAAATATAAACAGTAGAAGATCACAGATCACTCAGAGACAAGGAAAACCAGGATCCGTCTCTCATTAAAGTCAGTAGAAAGGCTCTTATTGACTTCAGTTGGAGTTGCATCAGGCAGCAAGAGGCTAAACTTAGTCCTAAGGTTACACAAGGAAAGAATGGTGACCAATTCAGTCTATGAAGGGGTGTGGGGAGGGGGTGTCTCTAATGTAAGCTCACCATAGCAGCCGCTATAGACAATAGTCATGTTCCTTTATCTCCATAGGTCTGATCCGGGCCACAACACTTACAGTGACTTAGAGGGTGCAGGATCAGGCCCTAAAACAGTAGTATCTTTCATTTGTCAGATCTGCTCGCAGCTACTGGAAGAGGACTATTCAACAGAAGTTGCTTAATGGTTTTGTTGTCACCTTGTGCCCAGTGAGGGGCCTTTCTTCCTCCCATCCCCAACGTCTCCAGTGGAACTCTGCACTTACAGACTGCTACTTTAGGTTGCACACAGCATCCAGAGTTTAGACTTAAGTAATTACTCAATTTTGTTTTGGAAATTGGTTTCAAAGCACTTCCTTTCTAAATGCCCATTTACCTCCCTCCTCTCCCTGACTCTATTTCTGTTGCCATCCCTTTATTTTGTGTCTTCTTTATACAAACTTGACATTTGAAGTTCATTGTTCTTTAATAAATGGTGAAGTTCTCTAGCTAATGAAGGTCGTAGCCAAGGTTCCAGGATCAGGTGTTATTTAAGGCCAGTGTACCAAATTCTCACAAATCATTCTTGTAAGTCACACAGGAGATTTCTTCTCTAGTGTTTGTCATGCTAACGTGATTTAATTTCAGGAAGAAAGGCAAACGTTATTAAGACTCAATGAAGCAAATGGAAGATGGAATCATTAAACATAATGCTGATAAAGCTGGCAGCAGGTTACATGAACATTCTTGTCTGAGTTATGCGAATGTCTAACATTTTTTATATTTATGACATTTTTCTTTGAAGTGTAAAAATATTTTTGTGTGTTTTGTATCTAATGTAATAAGTTTAAAAATTATAGAATGAGGTGGGGAAGTTCCAATTTCCTTATCTAAGACTTTGAAAATAGACACATAATAATAAGACTAAAAATTATGTATAATCATTTGTATAATCTGATTATAAACTAATAACTCTCAAACATAACAGCATATTTTGAGTTATATCCACAAATCAGGTATTGGTTATTAAATAGAATAAGAAAACAATGTTATGCTACAGTAATGGAATAGAATTGAACTAATTTATAAAAGATGAGTTTTAGCAAAGCTCATACTTCTGTCTCAAGCTAAAATTTGAAACAATGGGCAGAGAGTTTGGTAACATTGTACCTCTAGCTCAATAACTCCTCAGTCTAACTCAAAAGGCTTGATCAAAAGCCCACTGAATCAATGGGATCTCTCCATTAACTTTAGTGGACCTGGGGTTAGGGCCTGACTGTAACTTTCTAGAACAAAGTTTTATTACAGACTGTAGACTGGGACTATCTCCCTTTTTAATTTGTATATTTCTTTATTAATAATTTGCATAATGGGCATAAACCAACATACCAATGGCTCCAGTATGAAAATAACAACATAAAATCAGGGATTCATAATACCTTTTAAAAATCAAAGACTTTTCCAGTTGCAAATACCTCTATTAGGGAGTAAGTAAGGAGGAATTAAAAAAAAAAAAAAAAGACAACAGTTCTTCTTTCACTATTTCTAGCAGGGAAAGTAGTACCAAAGAGCACATTATTTTCTACCTCATAACTCGATTATTTTAACACACTATAGAACGTGTCTGATATTAGTATATCCCAGAAGACCAGATTCAACATAGTAGAGACATTTTATAATAAGAAGTAAACACTAATACACTTTCAAAAAGACAAAAATATCTTCAGCCCACAGTCACCTAAAAATCAAAATACAAAACTGGAAAACATTCAGAATTCAAGAGCAATGAACTCTATTCATGTTAAGTCTTGACTATCTAGAAAGCAGATGTAGAAACATTGGCCCATCTCCTCAGCTGACATAGAGTAGTTCTACTGAAGATATACTTCTACTGAGTATATACTTCTCTTCTTTGCTTCTCCCATTCAACTTTAATTGATTCTAGCAGGAATTCTGCTTACATGTTTCAAGGTCTGGTTTTTCAGAAATGCTTCACAGAGATGGGTGAATATCAGAATATTTATTTATTTATTGGTGGCTGCCCTGGATAACTAAAAAGAAAACTGGTTTGAATCAAACAAAATTCAACATTTTTTGATGAATTGAAAAATTCCATTTCTAATTTGTTCCTGAGTGCAATGGGAATCTGGATCTTCATCAACTCAGGCTAAAAAATATAAAAGGACCAGGGGGATGGGGTGGAAGAGGAAGAGAGCACAAACAGAAGTAGAAGCACCACCACCGCATCTCTTTCTCCACCTCTGCTCATTTTGTGAATGGCTGGAACTATTTATATCAAATTTGCAAATAATTTTGACCAAAGCTGTATTTTTATTGAATAAATTATTCATGTGACGTACTCCATGCAGCTCTAATGCTAAGTTCTCACCACAACTGCCGTTCAAGTCATTGGGAGGTGTGGTGCTTAGAAAAAGCAGGTCCTCATTTGATATAAAAGTGCTCTACGATTCTGTAGATATGTAAATAGTTATGGTTGGTAACAAATAAACTGTCAGTAAAGAGTGCTCAAGAATTCACAGCATTATTTCTTTGCTTTTATTGGACTGCTACAACTTTTTGCTGTGCATTGCAGATAGCTTTTAGAATGAAGCTCTTTGAATGCAGCTTCTATCATCACCATTTCCTAACCATCCTCCAAAAATGACTCCAAGAGCTGGTCTATTTTATCATTTGTAGGGGTGGATGAGACATCAGCTTGTATCTGACTTGACTTCTTTCTGATAAATGCTGCTAACTGGGCTGGATCAAAATGAATGAAAGTGCATCCTTGAAATGTCATCCTATACTTTCAGGGGACTAATGGAGACAATTCACCCTGTATAAGCAGGAAATCACACTGTCAAGTCTGAGTGAGGCTAAAACATTAAGGAACAAGAAATGCCCCACAGTAGCAAAAAACTACTCCTGCTTTTATGAAATACTTTACTGAGGAGCAGAGTTGTCAGCATTGAACCAGGGAGATGCAATCTGTACCCCTCACTTGAGGAGTACAGCCTCAGAAGTGGAATGCCCTAGCTGGGAAAGGGTGGTAGTGGATTGTGGATCTAGCTTATCCAATGAGCATTGGCAGTGTCTACTGGCAGCACTCATTTGTCTACCCTGTGGCTGAACACTTGAAAAAGAGTAGCTGTGGAAACAAGGCCTGCCCTTTCGTGTGGATGGATTCTTCCTAGTGGCATGAGGAGGTAGGGTGAGGAGATAATTTCTTTTATTTGACCAACTTCTGTTGGTGAGAGAGACAAGCTTTTGCCTCAGAAATCCTAGGGGGACAATGAGCCAGGCTGGTAATTTCTATCTTTTTACAACAATGAGAGCGTGCATTTGGCACAGGAATATTTCTCTACCCATCTCCAATAAAGTACTCCCTTTCACTCAGTCTAACAGCTGGGGCTACTCACTATTAACTAGACACCTGCATGCACACACATTCCCTTCACCAAAGTTCACAGATTTCCTTTTGTGAATCTCAGGACTTCAGCCAATATATTAGAAATTTCCAGGCTATATTTTAATGAATTTGAATGCAGTTCATTTAAAAAAGAAAAAGAGAGTGAGTTCATTAAAATGTGATCCAGCATTTGTAGGGTATGTCTATGGGTCAAATCCTGCATGCCTTAAATCAAGAAAGAGTTAGGGCCAAGCAGAGTTGCAGCAGCAATGAAGTTGGACTACTAACTATAACACGATTAGTCATGTAAATTAGATGAGCAGAATTTTTCTTCTGTGTTTGTAATTGTTCAGATTAATGATTGCGGCTCATCACTTTGAATTGTATTACACTAGTCTGAGCTTTTTTATCTCAATTGCTTTCTGTCTGTATCTTATATGTCTCTATTTAACTCCAATAATTGAAACTGTGTAGTAATAAAGTTGACTTACTGAATATTATGTGATGGGTGATTTTACATTGCTCTGAGAGCAGTATTTATATTATAATTATTAGTGTCTTCATAAAGGCGATCTGTTGAAGCAATATGGTTTTAAGACAACTGCTGCAGCTCATTGATTTCTTTCTGTAACTGTGAAAGTTATCTTGCACTGGTAGGAAGATATACCTTCATTTTTAATGTTAACACATGCAGAATAAAGGATTGCTGCTTTAGTCCTATACCAATATCATTTAATATGTATTTATATTAAAAATATGTGCTAAGGGACCATTACACTTGGGAAGTGGAACATAGGAAATGCCAAAGTATGTTTCTCATGCAGCCCTAACTCTGCTTGTGCACATGTTGTGATATGCAATCACATGCTGTTACTTTTACAAGATCACTGAGTTATTTAGAGTGAAATTCATCCCTGTATAGCAGTAGTTTTCAACCTTAGGGTTGGGACCCAGTAGCGGGTCATGGACCCTCAGGCAGTGGGCCACAGCATTCACTGCTGTTGCCACCAAAAGACTGGAATGCATTGCTCAAAGATGTCATTGCTGGGTCACAGGCATAAATGATTTTTTTCAGCTGGTCCTGAGGAAA
The DNA here is from genome assembly GCA_007922195.1 of Podocnemis expansa. NCBI lineage: Eukaryota > Metazoa > Chordata > Testudines > Podocnemididae > Podocnemis > Podocnemis expansa. The sequence goes on along the minus strand of ML681988.1, from coordinate 1,648,772 downwards.
AATGTTTGAAAATCACTGCCTATAGAGAGCCAACACATTATCTATTTTAAGCTCACCTATGTCCTATTTCAAGATTTTATGTGGGTCTTAAGTGGTGTGTAGGCAATGTGTTACTTCTCTTCATAAATTTACTGTCAGTGAGTAGGTCAGACTATGCATAATGAATAGGACAGCTGTTCAATCCTTATTTTATTCTCACTGTAGCATGAATGGACCTGGGACTCATTCACTATATGCCATTGCCTGTTGTCTGGAGGCCCAAATCTGCTCTCATTTACACTGTATGAAAGGAAGTTTAAACAGTGGTAACTGCAAACTACATTTAGCCAGATTAAGGCCTTTAGCAGTTCAGAACCTTTGCCTTTTCAGTTTGGTAATGGGATCGCAACAAGGAGCTCATGAGAAACATATCTGACTCATCAGTGGCCTGTGAAAGCCACAAGTACATATTATTTTAGGAAAAATATAGATTTACAATCCACACTAAATTTCTTATTGATATGAAGAATTAAGCAGATAATTAAAAAAAAAATCACAATGGAAACACTAACCAAATTTCTGGCCACATTGTGAGTAATACAGCAAAGAATCAATTTCTCAGAGAGAACTTGCTGCAGTCATAAGACTACTCTCTCTGTGGTGCCCTGGTAAGTAATTTCTCTTTATTTGGCCTCCAATGAACAATTCCATCCCCCTAGAATCATAGAATCATAGGGTTGGAAGGGACCTCATAAGTCATCTAGTCCAACCCCCTGCCAGAGGCAGGACCACTCCCACTAAACCATCCCAGTCATGGTTTTGTCCAGCCGGGCCTTAAACACCTCCAAAGATGGAGATTTCACCACCTCCCTAGGCAGCTCATTCCAAGGCTTCACCACTCTCCTAGTAAAAAAGCTTTCTCTAATATCCAGCCTCGACCTCCCTAACTGCAACTTGAGACCATTGCTCCTCGTTCTGTCCTCTGTTATTACCGAGAACAGTCGAGCTCCATCTTCCCTAGAGCATCCCTTCAAGTAGTTGAAGGTTGCTATCAAATCCCCCCTCAATCTTCTCTTCTGCAGACTAAATAAGCCTAATGCTTTCAGTGTTTCCTCACAGGGCTTGTGCTCCAGCCCTTTAATCATTTTGGTTGCCCTCCACTGAACTCTCTCTAGCATGTCCCTGTCCTTTTTGTAGTGGGGAGCCCAAAACTGAACACAGGATTCTAGATGTGGCCTCACCAGTGCAGAATAGAGGGGAATGATCACATCCCTTGATCTGCTGGTAATACTTCTTTTGATGCAGCCCAGTATGCCATTGGCCTTTTTGGCAGCAAGAGCGCACTGCTGACTCATATCTAGCTTCCCATCCACCATGACCCCCAGGTCCTTTTCTACACTGCTGCTACTTAGCTGAATGTTTCCCAGCCTGTAGCAGTGCATGGTTTTTTTTCATCCCAAGTGCAGGATTTTACACTTGCCCTTATTGAACCTCATAAGATTTCTATTGGCCCACTGTTCCAATTTATCTAGGTCTCCCTGAATCCTGTCCTTGTCCTCCAACGTGCCTACTGGTCCCCCCAGCTTGGTGTCATCCGCAAACTTACTGAGAGTGCAGTCTATTCCATCATCCAGATCATTGATGAAAATGTTGAACAGAACTGGCCCCAGGACCGACCCCTGGGGCACACCACTCGTGACCGGTTGCCAGCTAGACATGGAACCATTGATTCCTACACGCTGAAACCGTTGATCTAGCCAGTTTTCTATCCACCTTATAGTCCACCTATCCAACCCATACTTCCTTAATTTGCCAATAAGAATGCAGTGGGAAACTGTATCAAAAGCCTTGCTAAAATCAAGGTATATTACATCAACGGTTCTTCCTGCATCTGGAAAACCAGTCATCTGATCATAGAAGGAAATGAGATTGGTCAGGCATGATTTGCCCTTGGTAAATCCATGCTGACTGTTCCTGGTCACTTTATTTTCCTCTAAGTGTTTGAGGATGGATTCTTTGAGAATCTGCTCCATAATTTTGCCAGGGATTGAGGTGAGGCTGACAGGTCTGTAATTCCCCGGATCCTCCTTTTTCCCTTTCTTGAAAATAGGCACTACATTTGCTTTTTTCCAATCCTCTGGCACCTCCCCCGTTCTCCATGAGTTTTGAAAGATAATGGCCAGCAGTGCTGCTATCCCATCGGCCAATTCCCTTAGCACTCTTGGATGCAGTTCGTCTGGCCCCATGGAATTGTGCACATCCAGCTTCTTTAAGCAGTCCCTAACCTGACCTTCCATCACCAAGGGCCTCTTTTCTTCTCTCCCATCTGCCACACCCATTGTAGTGGGCTGGGAGCTGACCCTGCCAGTGAAAACTGAATCAAAAAATGCATTGAGCACTTCAGCTTTTTCCTCATCCTCTGTCACAAGGATGCCTGCCCTATTCAGCAAGGGGCCTACACCATCCTTGATCCTCTTCTTGTTACTAACATACTTGTAGAACCCCTTCTTGTTATCCTTTAAATCCTTCGCTAGCCGCAACTCCATTTGTCCGTTGGCCTTTCTGATTTTATCCCTGCAGTCTCTTGGAAGAGTTCAGGATGTCCATTTTATGGGATGGGGTCACTGGTGACTGCTTTGCTCTCCAAACAATGAAATGGGATAGGTGAGTGTGCTAGGTCTTTCTTTTATAGCTTTGAACAAACTTTGCCTGCAGATTGTGAACTGTGGATGTAGAACAACATAATATGAGTCTGAAGCTCTTCATCCTATGCATCTGGGCTTCTTGTGTAGTTGGGGCACATTCTTCTCTGTAGGGTGTCCATCAAGCTGTGGGTATCTTTCACATTGAGATGTTTATGGTAAACCCCCTGCCCACAGGTTTAAATGTGAGTGTTGCTCATGCCACCACAATCAGTGTTTTTCCAGTGGGAATGGAGGGGGAATCACAGATTCAGTTTGAGAGTCCAGTGTCATAAAAACAGAAATCTAGTATCTTTGACCCACACCTCACATACTGGGTCTCAGAAACTGCTTGTGATTAAACAGTGATACAACTTATCTGGTGAATAATGCCATTATAAAGGATGTTAATAAATATCCATGACCACTGAAAGTCATATGTGACATACAATTACATTACCAGAAAAGTGAAGTGCAGACAACCAAGAACTCTCCAGGTATGTCCACACAGTCTTTAAATCGAAATAATGCAGATTATTTTGATTTAAAAGATTGCAGGTCCACACTACATTCCCTCATATTGAGATAAGGAGCTCCCTTATCTCACAATAAGGAAAGTCATTCTGATATAATAAAACCTAGCATTGTAGCAAAATGATGGTTAAATTGAAACTGTTATTTTGAAATAACACTGTGTGGAAGTGTTATTTTGATTTAACTTTTATTTCAGTTTAATGCTTTTGCTCTTCTCCTTCCCAGGGTACTATCCTTTTTCTGTATATTGGGTGTGGGCATCACCCTTCTAGGGGGCCATCTTGCCACACCTCCTATGGTGCTCCTCTCCTAAATCGAACTAGCGAGTCTTGTCCATGGACATGGTAGTTTGATTTGAGTTTCTAGTGGGGACATGTTAAATCGATTTAACTTAAATCGATTTAATGATTTTTATAGCGATTTTATTAAATCAAGTTAACTTAAATCAATTTAACTGCCTAAGTGTGGACATAGCCTCCCAGGTTCCATGTGGATTTCTGCTTGTTACCAGCATTGTCTATTGTGTCCTGGCACCTTTAGCAGTGATAGTAAGTCTCATGATGTTTGTGTCACTTCAAGCAATTTTGAGGTGGCATGGAATTGTGACATCTTGATATATCCAGCAATCACATCAGCTCTACATAGCTTTAGAGAGACACTACTGAGTGCTCAACAAGGCCAAATAAACAAATAAATCAGCTTAACTCTAGCAAAAAGTAAACTGGTGACATAAATACGGATTTTGTGTAATAGGATATACAGCTTGATAGTGTCCCCTTAAAAACACAGAGCAGGATCCCAATCCACATCCACACTTAATTCAATGAATACTACCACAGAAGTCATTGGAATACTAACACGCTTAATGTTAAACACATAGTTAGGTGCTTTCTATAACTGGGTTATAGGTAGAAAGAAGCTCTGAAACAGCTTTGGCACAGTTTTGTCTTTGATTTACTTAAGTACAATATTCAACTTGTTTAATTTTGACTCTAGTTTAATAATGCCCAGCTAGTTTTTCAGGTAGAACTGACATTCTTTTTACAAGTGAAAAATGTATTACCTTTACAGTAGAAGAATCTGTTCTGGCTTTCTGTTATCATGTGTACATATTCTCCTCCCATGGATCTCTCTGGGAAAATCAGTGTGTGGGCTACATGTTATTCAGCAAGGTCAACCAAATTGTATGGCTGTATATGTTTAGTGTTGGTAGATATGGTTGTTGGATTGTTTGAGCTAGAATTATAAGTAGGGGTGCAGAATATTTTTATTTTATTTTATCCACCAGTGAAAGAGTCAAATAAAATCTTAGAAAATGGGAAAACTACAAATTATCTTTGGTTTTCACATAGGGTTGGGTCATGGGTCAAAACTTTTCCACAAGCACTGTCTTCTGTCAAACTCAGTATAGGGAACATAGGCCGTATTTGTCTTTAGGCCTGATTAACTTTAGATGGCCATATGTTTAATGAAAGTTAGCATTATTAACAGATATTCAAAGCAGATATTTGACTTGTAGGCAAAAGTTTATTAGGGTAAGGTCATGTACTTGCCTTAGATTCTGCATCCACCCCTGAGTTACTTTCTCAATCTCATAATTAACTCATTATCATGAGGCTGCATGGGGATGCATGGGTAAGAGACTGCTGACAAGTCATAAATTGTATTTAAACAATTAAGACTTTTATGTTGTAGTTCTAAACAGAAGTTTGCCTGCCAGCTCCCTTTCACATGGCACATTCTTGCATAATGTTTTCAAGAGACATTTGTGGTTATTAATTAATAGTTATCTCACACACACACACACACACACACACACACACACACACACACACACACACACACTCTAACTTGGAATCTTCCACGTGACAGCAAACTCTAGGTGCCAGACCATTAACTCAAATCAGGTTACAGCTACCAGGTTGTAACACCTAATTGTCCTTTGAAGATTACTGTGGTGTCATCTTTGGTAGAGTAAAAGGCTACAGATCCCTACAAATGACCCAAACCATGTGAAAAGGAGCTGGGAGGCAAGGAGGATGGACTCTCTTGTAACAATTGCACCCAAAGTTACTGTTTTCCACTGTTTACTAAGGAAAGGAGAGGTGAGAGATGCTGCCAATGGCTAAATTAAGCCTGAAGTTGGAAACTGAAAATGAGCAGAGATCAGGTGCCATCCCATCCCTGCAGGTGAAGAGCTTCAGGCTCTTTCTGTCATTGACAGAAACACCACTAAACATCAGTTTAGTTCTAAGCGAAGACAAACCACATGAATTTAAAGACACTGAGAAGATGTGAGAATCCTTTTGTAGGGCAATTTGAGAACTCTTGATTTGCTCCAATGGCCATTAGTATATTTGGGATTGACTGTTCCTTGAAATAGACACAAACCCCTAAATCTTTTACCTAAATAATAACAGATCTCTGAATTAAACGACTATCATTTTAAAACTGCTACAAGTGTGGGATACCAGAATCATCCTGCATCTATGCAGGATGTCAGAAAGCAGCAGACTTTGTATTAAAGAGGTGATGGGATATAGATGGGATAAACACAAACCTGATGTAAGTTCTATAAACATAGAGAAGACAAAGAAATTACCAGGAAATCACTTGCATATATGCCTTTAAAACTGAGATGAGGATTAGCACCAGCCTTTATCAGACTCCTAGCTAAACATCTCACCTCAAAAAAAACTGCTTCTTTGCTTAAGGGGTTTCCTGTGAAAAACTGAGAATTGTTTTCCTTAAGTTGTTTATTAAAATTTGATTTAATTACTTGCAGTAGTTGGTTAGCCAGATAAACTAGATCATTGATTTACTGATTATATTTCAATTATAATCCCAATTTGGCCATTGTACTGTGTTATTGTAAAACTGTTTAGGAAAACTACATGTTAAATTAGCTACTAATATTTTGCTTAAAACTCATATTTGTTTTATAGCTGTTTGTTTAACCTTTTAATACATGTATAAAAGATACACTTAAGTGATTTATTGCTTAAAACTACAAGGCAGACAAAATAACCTATGTAGGGAATAAAGGTAATAATCCCAGAGCCCATCTTGTATTTCAGTTACTTAAAATAATGCCCAATTATCCCCACATCAGAGTTCATGTTCTATAGGCCTTCTGGGTAGGGTTTAGAGGCATAGA